>JAUYWV010114350.1:0-12253 GCA_032274565.1 Nematoplana nigrocapitula
AGCCATTTACATCAAAAAGCTAAAACCTGAACTCAACGGTCGGGATGAATTCGCGTTCCCATTGACTTTGTAGCACATTTATTTATTTATGTATTTACGTGTTGAAATTTTAATTTCAATTTATTGTATGCACTTATACTTTACCTTTTAATTCATCCTGCTACTGTATTGATTGTAATCTATCAACTTCCAATTTGATCGATCATGGGCTTATTCGCATTCGTATGTAAATGCTGTTTAACTCCTTGTCTTGATAGTTTATAATGCCGCTGACGATGTTCATCATTGGAATGAACGAAATACATGTATACGGCGACACCCGTGGTCTTTTATTATTCTAATACAGTCATCCATGGATAATCATAAATAAGAACTTTTGTCATAAAAAGTACCTAAATTCATTAGCTTTTTCTCCAAAATCTGGGAATATAATGGTATTCTCTGTCATATGAGCATTTTAGTACCAAACTTTCCCGGTGTGTCATATCAGGACTTTGGAGCGATCGGTCAAATTGTCATATCAGGATTCTTGTCATATGTGAGTACCCTGCGGTAAGAACACTCTCGTTATTTTTTAGTTATTAGTCCATGACTCACAGCCATAGGATGCTGTGGGAAACGCAATACCCCAGAGTAGGCGAATCTTTAGAGCTGTACTCACTTCCTCGCTTTTCCAAACTATCACCATTTTCTGAACTTAAGCCATTGCCAACCGTCTTTCGATCTCTTGTGCACTATAACTAGTCCCTTTGATGTTGATAAAAGATTGCAGATATACAATATATACTTGAATGAAATATCGAACATTCACACAGACACGAGATTGTTTTATTCGTATAGAAATAGAAAGACACGAGATTGTTTTATTCGTATAGAAATAGAAAGACACGAGATTGTTTTATTCGTATTGAAATAGATAGACACGAGATTGTTTTATTCGTATAGAAATAGATAGACACGAGATTGTTTTATTCGTATAGAAATAGATAGACACGAGATTGTTTATTCGTATACAAATAGATTATATTTTTTCTCTATTTCTGCGGTATGAAGATCATAAACATACATAATCATACAATCGAAACCAAATAGATAGACGAGATAAAATTTTAAAATTAAGAGCCAATACTAATTCCTTATCAAGGTCTACGCAAATCGTGTAGTGAGATAAATTGATATAGTAAGACATTCGTTTTTTCAAAAGAATATCACTAAAAAAAACAATAACCGGTATAAGCACAGCGTGTGAAGATATGAACATGTAAGAGTTAAAATACCACGAAGAATATACATATGTAGATGAAAAGAATGATTAAATTGAATGACGTGACGCAGGGTCAATCTATAGACGCAGTCTGCTCTGCAGCACCAAGTAAGTAAATCTGTGCAATAGAAAAGAGGGAACACAGTAATAAAGAATTCTCGCATGTTTAATTCAAGTGTCTTTCAGTCAGGTAAGTTCCTATGTCGCGTG
Organism: Nematoplana nigrocapitula; assembly: GCA_032274565.1. Classification (NCBI taxonomy): domain Eukaryota; kingdom Metazoa; phylum Platyhelminthes; order Proseriata; family Nematoplanidae; genus Nematoplana; species Nematoplana nigrocapitula. The sequence continues at coordinate 1,475 of JAUYWV010114350.1, forward strand.
CAGAGATGAATTGATTTTTCTGTCGTATATAGGGAGATACAGCAAACATTATTAATTTTTCATTTTTACAGGAGTAAAAAACAATTATCTGAATTGAATTCGCGGATTGCAAACATTCCCTTTTCGCTCTCTGAAGGAATGTGGAGTAACTTTATATCAGTCATTCAGTGAGTGCCGTCTCCGTCTCGGAGGTTGTCTACAATGGATCGTCAGTTCTTCCGATCTCGTGTTTTCTTTGCGCATTCTGGGTAGGTCATCCCCGTCCATTCATAGATGTTGCTCATCCAAGTTGACCTCCCTCGAACCCTCTTCCCCCCTATTGTACCTTCCAATAGCGTCTGTTGTAAGGAGTTGTGACGAAGAGTGTCACCCAGATACTTCAGTTTGCATTCTTGTACTCGTTCCCAGAGGCGCACCTTTTCGTTCTTGCCATCACTAGCACTTCATCAGCGCTCTTCTTCCATTTCCACGTTATTCGAAGCATCCTCCTCAGACACCACCACATTTCAAAAGCTTTTAACATTCCTTCCATTTGTTTAAAACTAATTGTCCATGTTTCCACGCAATAGAAAACATATGACTAAATGTAACATTTCAACAATCTCAATCTCGTACCATTACTTAACTCCTTTGATGTCAGCAAACATATTGCAGAAACTACTTCTAGCTATCTTAATTCTTCTTTTTGTTTCCTTCTCACATTTTCCATCCTCGGTTATGAGATGACACAAATATACAAAACGCTGTACTTGTTCCAACTCCTTATTGTCTATCATGATCTTAAACCTTTTGGTCTCCTTCTTCCTGTAAATTACCAAAGTTTTGATTTTGCTCTTTTTCACGTTCATTTTCATCTCAAATGCAAATCCTTGTTCATTCATTCTACAAACAAAATTTTGTAACTGTTCCTCTGATTCTACAATTAAGGCTGTATCGTCAGCAAATCTCGTATTATTGACTGAACTGCCACCAATTACAATCGACTGTATGTCTAAATATGACCTCTGTGTATATCAACAAACAACAATTCATGAATATTGGTCCATTACTAATACCTATGGAGAACTATCCTCCTCCTCCTCTGAATCAGGTGGCGCGTATTCGCGCTGCAGTGGTCAACACGAGAGCACGCCATCCTTGTCTATTGGCCGCCAGGTGATCTGCAGCTGCGAGTCCCTGCCCAGTCCATTCCTTTATGTCCTGGAACCATGATATTTCCGGTCTCCCTCGGCGACGTCTACTATCCATGGTTCCCTCAATAAGCGGCTTAAATCCTAGGCAAGGGCATGCTGGCGTAAAGCCATTTAGTCGCTGTGGTGAAATTATTTTTCGGATCTCGTCGGAGACAGTCAATAGCGGTACTTTTGAATTGAGTTACGAAAGTGTTTAATGACCCACATCGAACCTTGTTACTTAACCATTGGAAAATAAAGTCCGGTGCATTCTATATAAATATGGATCATTATTTAGGGCTTTCCTAATTTCAGACGTCATTATTTTCGTTTTGTAGTTCTGAGTCAGGGTCCACGATTCACATCCATATGTTGCGATTGTGAAGACTAGAAAGTTTACTAATCTGATCTTGGTGTTGAGACTGATGCTGTTGAGACTGATGCTGTTGAGATCGAACATCTCCTCCAAGTGTGCCATATCTGTCCTCCAAAGGATTTCTTTCGTGCTTCCTCCGAGGTTGGTAATGAAGGATCCATCTAGGAAGTTGAAATCGTCAACAGCAGGAATATCACAAATTTGTGTTCTTTGGGACCTACACTGGCTCACCATAAATCAGCGAATTATTTTTTTTAATTTTCTGCCTCGTTTTTAAGTGTTGGCATGGTTTAGCTCAGTCATATCTACAGTACTTATTGAAGTCGACTGTCTTGTCAACAACATTAGTTTCGCTCAGATTCCATGATGCTTTACGTCTCTATACCAACCGCAACCACGAGCCCTTTATTATCTCCGAGAGGTCGGGACGCTAACGCGTCCTCCCGACCGGGAATGACAAAAACAACAACCAACCAACCAGCAGATAGACCATCCTTTAGTGATGCGAGGATACATCTAAAACTCAGACCAATATGGAACAGTGGAACATTTACTGCGGCCAGTTTTGCCTATCAATAAGCATTTTCAGGCAGTTTCAAACATGGTATATTTAACGAAACAATAAACAAACAAAACATTGGCGCTTTCTTCTGTTGTAGTTTCTCATACTTTTACTTCTACCAGCCTAGAAGAGATGACATCTCATCTCAAAAGCTGATATTATTCTCTCTAGGCTTGTCGAATAAGTCCATGTTTTGCATCCATATAATATTGATGTCACTTATATGATCGTAACAGAATCAGCTTGGATTTTATTATAATATTATTGCTGGCCCTCATTTTGTCGAGTTTTGCGTTTCACCCCCGCCAAATAGGAAAGTATTAAAACTTACTAAGATCTTCAACCAAGATATATCTTAGAAAACTGTGATATAAATCTTTGTAAATCGTATTAATATGTTCTTACTAAGATTTTAGTCAATATATAGTATGTGTTACATAAATCTTAGTATGATCTTAATGAATTATTTTGAGAACATAGATTTATTATATTATAAGGATCTGAATAATTTTATTTACATAGCTCTCACTATACACGAGCATGTAGTTATTCACATACAAGATTATTTGTGAATCGATTCCTACAGTATATACATCTACCACAAAAAACCGGGAAGTTCTGAATAAATTACTGTTTGATTTGTGACGCACGCACACAAAAAGGAGAGTGCTGAACTGCTATGTGAAATCCATTCTTATACATATGACAATAAATGATCGACAATATCAAGTCACATGGAGAGAAGACTGGAAGCAATAGAAATTTGATTCTTCATAAGAATGCTTATAATATCCTGGACAAACCACGTTACAAACGAACAGGTACTAAGAATGGCGGGAAGAGAAAGAACTTTAATGAAATCCGCCAGGAAGAGGCAGCTCCAATTCCTTAGGCACATAATGAAAAAATAAGGCTTAGAAAATTTACCATTGACAGGTCGAATGGAGTAAAATAGGAGCAGAGGAAGGCAGCGGTAGACTATTTTGGGAAGTCTATGCAACTGGATGGCAGCAGAAGTACCAGATAATGAAAGAGCAAAGATATCCGAGCAAGAGGTGATGATGAAGACAACAATAAATAGAAAGCTGGGGAGAGCCATGATCGGCAACGTCCTCGCCGGACACTATACTTAGAGGAAGAGAGAGAGGAGATTTTTAACGGTCCCTAAGGTTATTAAAACACCGGTTGCAGCAGTCTGGCGTTATCCATTTTTTTACCCTGAACTGGTACAGGGCGCGTATATATATACATCCTAGTACACGCTTTACAAAAGTGTATTTTCAAGTAAATGTAGACATAATGTGAATATCACGTGTAGATAAATGAATGGTTTAATTGTCAGATTATCAACTTAAATATCAAGCGCTCACGGTCTTATTTGGCGCAACAATGAAGTTTAAAACCAGTGCATAACACAAAAGGGCGATTAAAAGGGGACAAAACATGATAAACAGGTTGCCCAAGGCCCAAATAATGTCCAGTATGAGGGAAACGGTAACTAAAAAGGCACAAAGCAGGATGTACATAGCCAAGCGAATGGGGATGGCTAGAGCTAGAACCAGGCAGGCGCAACACCACAAAGTTTCGAGGAAAACAAATTTCACTCGACTGCTTTCTTTCGTCGCTAGTGGACGGATATTGGAGGATTGCCGGCGTTCGAAACTTGGACTTTCTTCTCTTCTCGACACAAGAGTCGGTGATAATCCATTCAAAATCCTCTGACAAAAGGTCTCTTTTCGCAGACAAGGAAACCGAAAACAGTCCATAACACTCAGTTGTGGTAGCAAGAGAATGGACTATAATCTACCAGCCGCATCTACGCGCGACAGCTTATCAACTTATCGATTCTGTACATTGATTTGAAATTTTAATGCGTTGTACAATCGAATAATATTAAAACAAATATGATGGCTACAGAGTAAATGGAAGAGTTCGTCGTCGAAAATGAAAAAAATAGTGAAAAATTTCAACCTTATTGGATCAACGATATAGAGCAAAATGGCGATTGTAAGGAAAAAATCTAAAGACGTCTGAACATTGCACGTGTAGCAATATCGGATCTACAGAAAAAAAAGCGACTAATACGGACACTTGTCTTCCCAATTGCGCTGTATGGATACAAGACTTGGACAGTGAGGAAAAGCGAAAGGAAAGAAATTAAATCATTCGAGTTCTGGTGCTTGAGAAGTAATGTTGCGAGTCTCATGACCATAGAAAAGAATCAACAAATTTTTACTTGAAGAAGTGGGCGAAACAATGCCGTTTAGCTCCATGGCACTTAAGCAGAGGCTTTCTTAGTTTGGGTATGTACGAGAAACGACGGGCTGGAAAAATCCGTAATGCTTGGGAAATGTGAAGGACAACGAACAAGAGGAAGACCAATAACAATATGGTTGGACGAGGTGAAGGATATACAACAGGACTTTCACTCACACAGTTAAGGGAAAAGGTGCAGAATCGCACTGGAAGGTGAAGTCGCGTCATGGGTATCGCCAGAGGTTGGACACGACTTGACGGTACAAGGTGACAAGGTGATAGAATAATTACCATATCGCAAACAAATACAGTATATTGATTGCTATTGTCGTCTTCGAAGTCAAGGGACCATAGCCCTTTCGGGTCGTCGTCTTCTTTCTTGCGCATTCCCAATTTTTGCTTGAAGTCCTCCAATCCATTTGGGTATGTCTTTAATCCACGCTTTTGGATTTGATTTTTCCTTTTACGTTTTTTTCATCTCTGTCATATATCCAGGCATTTGTTTTTTGGTAACGTCAGTGGATGCAAAGTATTCGTCTCCATGCCTGCATTTCAAAAACATGAATCCTTTTATTATCAGATGCTTTCAAAGTCCAGCTTTCACATCCATATGGGACAATTTCACCAAAGCAGTGACTTCATAAACCGTATCTGCAGACTCGTGCATAAAATAGATAGCAGTAAAATTCGAGGAATATCAACTGTCGTCTTCTTCACCGGAGTGTCTTCCAGGCATCCACAGTTGCCTCCCTCGGAACAAGGCAAAGAAAGTTCAAGGAGGTGGTGGGGGTACCAAGCAAATCTATCCTGGATGCCTGCCGTGAAACCTTCTGCCGTGTCAGCCGACGCCCTTCTGGCTTCCGAATCAGCCATCTCGTTACCAGGGAGAGCACAGTGGCCATGTTGGAAATTTATGTTAGAAACTTGATATGGACCCTCAGCTTTTCTATAGCGCAGATTTTTCAGTGTTGTCGTCAAGTATTGTATCTATTCTAGCGAATGAAATTTAAATACTTTCCTTATTCTCTTTCATTAGAGGTTAAAATAAGTCAAGGTCGTTAAAAGTAATGTATGAAGAAACTAAAACCAACATTGAGACAGACGGAAGTTGAGAGATCAACGGAGTTTGCGGTGAGAGTCAGCTTACACCAAGGTACAACACTGAGATCTTTACATTTCATAACTGCACTGCATGTTTTATGTGAAAGCAGCTGGACGAGGCATGCCATGGGAAATTCTATATGCCGATATGATCTAGTGGTTATGGCAAGGACGTCAGAAGAGCTACAGGAGAGATGAATACTATGAAACCTAGAATTGGAAAAAAGAGGCCTAACAGTTAACACAAAGAATGCGGAAACAATTCTCAGCAGCAGAGTTGATGATGGTTTTTAAATATACCGAACCGGAATGGAGAAAACCTAAAAAGTGCTCCACCATGTGTTTCGTCACCTTCGGGCTGTTATACAGCAAGAAGGAGGATGTGTGACTGATGTAGGAGCCAGGATAAAAGCAGCATAGCATAAATGGTGGGCAATATTTTTGATTGGAGATTAAAAATGATGGCCAGAAAGCCTTCGTATTGAAATATGCAGGATTGTAATAAGACCACATATGTCGCAGGGATGACGACAATCTCGAGAAACAGATAATGGAAGGGATGACTGAGGGAGGCAGAGGACACGGCAGACCAAAAATGTGTTGGCTTTATGGAATAAAAGATGAAATGAGCATCGGCGCAAGCAGCACAGCAGCGGGCAGTGTGACGTGAAGACGACGACGAACAATACCAATCCTACTGTTAGCCACCAAGGAAGCGTTGGCATTGGATCGGATAGAAATGAGAGTTGAGAGGGGGGTAGAAAGGGACTCTTGGAGAGAGAAACTGCATAGCGAAAATATTAGAAAAATATTGGGAATAATCAAACTAGGAGACAAGATGAAGGAAAGAAGATAATGATGGTTTGACTATGTACAGTATACCAAATGAAGTGAGAAGGGCAGTGACGAATAAAATTGATGAAACGAGAGGAAAAGAAAGACCAAAACAAAGATTGACGCTTTCTGTCAAGCCTGATATCAGGGAATGAATGTCATGAAATCAAGGCCATAACAAAGGCATGTACAATAACTACTGTAACTACACCATTTAACCTGATTTCGGAGGACAGAGAGACAGAACTACAGAATTTGAAAAATGATAAATACAAATCCATCAAAGAAAATATTTAAAATGTAAAAATGAAACGGGGTAATAAAGAACTAGCGACTGAAAATGCTTTTTGAAGAAAAGCACTTTTCAACTGAAATGGAAACTATGACAGAGGAGATTATTCTTCTGCAGAAGAAGGGATGTTGTGTGAAGATACTCCCAAAGTTCATTGATAGGAATGGGAGCAAACGTTTACCGTCCTAATGACCGGTAGTAAAGGTGTCCACTATTGAACTATGGTGTGCTAGTAAAGAGTAGTTACTCGTCTCACAGAGAATATTTCTCTTCTAAGTTCTAAAGACGTCTGCACTGTTATGTGCAGTATATTGAGACTCCACAATTCAAGTGATTTCAAGTTTATCTCGTGTCCCTAGTAATAGGAGGCGACATACATGATTTCATGGTCACTGACCGTCTATTCAAATTACGTATTTTCAAGTGCGCACAACTCACGATTTTCAATTACAATCACGTATTCTCATTTATATCTTGAAAAGGTGTAGATGTCATTGAATCAATGTATCACATTGAACCATTTATTGGAAGCAAACAACTTATACTTTAACAGATGGTTAAATCTTCAATATATAACAGATTCCCCCATCACAAAAATGGAGTATTTTTTAAATTAAAACTGTCCTTATAAGGCCAGAAAGGCATGGGGATCATCTTACCTGTTTCATGGCTTCGTGGGTAGCAACGGCAAGTTCCTTTTCTCGTCTTTCCAACGACTGTTGCCTGTTCAGAGCACCACTACCATCAGCGCTCCTCAGGCTGTCCATCATCTGTTGTTGATCTCCCGGACTGGCCACTTCCCCGTGCCGACCGAACATGCTCCGCGTGAGTCGTGTATTCCGCATCGGGAGTAACTGCACTGCTTCGTACGACGACGACTGATGGGGAAGATGATGCCGATGGCCGCTGCTGGGTATGAGGACTGATGGCGGCGGCGGTGGTTGTGCTGGCTGGTCCACGGGTGATACGCAAGTGGAACTATTTGAGGAAGAGCGTCCTCCAATTCCCGAATCAGCCGCCGAGGGGGAGCGGTACTCGTCCACCGTGGGAAGGCGTCGCTTGGGACCGGGAGGGCCGACAATTGGGGGGCCGTTTATTGTTATTCTAGTAGTAGTAGTGGTCGAGGACATCCAGTCGCAGAGTGAAGAGACAGACAAGGAGAGTGTGCAGAGGTCAACAGCGTCGGATTGAATGAAATTCACTCGCTGGGGACGCGACGCAAATACCTACAGGAGTGCACAGAGACCGACCAAGAGTTACCTGATGGGTACAAATCAAGCAAGTGATTCTGTGACACCACCGCGTAAGGATGAGTAGAATGAGAGAGAGAGAGATGTGATTCTGAGCGCTAACTGATGATCACCTCCACTGCTCAGTGCAGCTAAAGCTAAGCGAATCAGCCAAGAGGAAGGAAGACGCAGCAAACATTACCACCAAACCATCACACCTTATACAGTATGACTGAGGCGGCCTATCTTCACCAATGCCGATAGACCTCCTTCACCTCCTCATCGGTGTATGTGCTGCGAGAAAGAAGAAAAGAAAGAGGGGCGGGGGTAGTTCTGAGCACATTTGACAGCAGTGATGCCGCGTAGCTTCGATGACAAGAAAGTGAAGTCTGCTTGCTTGCTTGCTTCTCCATGCCTCATCCGTTCCACTCACCGTTATTCTCTGTCTCGACGTTAGCCACGGTGTGACAAGTTGCGATGACGCAACAGATCCAATCAGAATTTGTGTCTAGAAGCACCAGAGGCATTGATCATGGGTGGGGCCGCCCCCTCTGAAGATTGAAAACGAAAAAACAAGTCTTAATATATGTGATACTGTCACATGTTGATCCCTGTCATCACCTCGCCCGAACAGTATTTGGAATCATTTGAAAGATTATCATGCTATTTTATTAAACTTTTTGTCCAGACACACAGACCAACAGAGACATCCACACATATATAAATCAACACAATCGATAATAATTTAGGCCAAATTAATTGGTAAAGAAATAATGGACGGATTTTAAATTATGTGTATGATAATGAATAGGAAGATTCATAGATGAAGTAGAAGAAAAAGTATACTATGGATTGGGAATCAGCGCTCAAAATTCACATGATGAAATTAAACAGGGTAGACATGCAGGGTGGACCAATATAAGACAGGGTTTGAAAACGAGCTAATGCGTGAGTTTGACTCAAGAAGGCAAAATAAATAAATACAAATTGAAGAAATTACAGCCCATCCTTTGGAACACGTAAAGCTGGGGTCGGAGTATCTGAGCACAAGAAAGTCTTGTATCGGAGACAAAGAAGACACGAGGAAACTGTACAGTGGTGGACTGGGGTGGCATCGGCCCAGGGGGGAAGTCAATCGCACCGACCTTTGTACCTGTACTATGCATTTATACACACCCGGCCTACCCCCACATAATATGGCCTACCATAACAACAATATATAGGCCCTAGTCTAAAAGCCCAGAATAAAGGAACACACCAAGAGAAGCTAAACAAATGTTTAGAGTTTTGGTCGCCAGTAGGTTAATTGTTATTACAAAACTGCTCAGTGAGTACTGCTCACTTTACACAGCCAAGAGACTTCACATCATCTGCGAAGACTGACATACATCTTCGAAGATGTCAATAAATTCAATTGTGTTCATGATTTTCTCTCAACCGACATAAACATAAAGGAGTACAATAATTCGCTGGACATTTCGACATTGTTGCACAAAACCTGGATTTTATTATCTTCAGCTTGCTGAAGGCACGCTCACGTGATACTTGTGTGAAGGAGAGAGTGAGTAAATATTTGTACAAAGTCGTGAGGTTGTAGTAAGCGGTTGAATACAATCCACGGCGATGCAACACTTTATACACACAACTAAAACAACCAGTGCACTTAGAGAATAGGCACAGGGCTCTACCTGATTCTGATTCACCAGGTTTATCCTCCTCGACCGCAGACTCTTCTGCAGCTCCAGCTGTCATCTGTTCTTTCTCGAATGCCTCCGCGCAATTTTGAGTAGCAGCAGCAAAACTAACCAGCTCCTGTTTTAGCAGGATTTCGTTCACCCTGGCCAGACTAGCAAGTTTTGCTAGTCGTTCAACGTCAAACACATTCGCAGAATTTTCGTTGATCTCCTTAAAGGAACGCGGATCTAAATGGTGAGCATCTGCAATAAGTTGCTTGTTCTCCGTGCACCGTTCATGCAAACCCAGGATGACTTGGTCAATTACAGATTGCAATACTTCCACTCTGTACCGCGTGGCAGGATCTGTGGGCCTCTAATTGTTGTAGGCGACCCTTCTCCCAAAGCCACGTGCTAAGGGGGTCCGCCGCCCAGCTCCCCAGGCCAGCCAATCTCGGCCCCCACTGCTTGAGCGTTGCCACCGCCCCCACGGGGTCCGTCCAGAGGGATCTCGGGGTAAGGATTGTGGGAAGGAAAGTGCTGTGTGGGTGTGTTTTGCATAGTGGGCAGAGTGGAGATGTGTGTATGGCAATGTTGAACTTGTGTAGGTATTGTTGAAGGAGAAGAAATTTGTCGCATCTGAGTTGTGAGAGGATTCTGCGTGTGTGACGTGTGAGTGTTAGTTCCGATTTGTGTATGGCAGGTGGCTGTTGGTTGAGGACTTTGTTGTGTGTGCGTTGTGTGAGGTAGTTGTTTACGATGCTTGTGTGCATTGTTTTCATGTTGTGTTTGATTGTGTCTTGTATGGTTTCTGCTGGTGGTGTGTCGATGTTTGTAGTGTATGATTGGTTGTGAAAAATGGTTTGCTTTTTGTATCGGTCAGGAGCAGGTTCTAGTGTCAGGTGATGGAGTGGGTGCGTTGGGAGTAGAGTTGGCTTGCTTGTGATGCGTGTAGCTTGAGGTGATGTTCAACGGGGAGTATCTTACATTCGTCATGTAGGTGTTGTATGTTTGTGTCTAGTGTGCAGTCTGAGGCGATTCGGAGTGCTTTGTTTTGTATTATTTGTAGTTTGTTTGTGATGTAATGGGTGACCAGATGGTGGATGCGTACTCTAGAATGGGTATGGTGATTGCTTTGTATGTTCTTTCTTTAATCCCCAATTGGTTGCGGTGAGTGCTTTAAGGATTGGTATTGTATTGTTTGCTATCTGTTGTGTGTTGTTTATGTGTTCGGTGTAGGTGAGTTTGGGGTCGAGAGTGAGGCCGAGGATTTTTGGGTGTTTG
>JAUYWV010114361.1:0-12253 GCA_032274565.1 Nematoplana nigrocapitula
ATCACAACGCAACCTGCTGACTAGTCGTAACTATAGTGCAAGAAGTTTGAGATCCGACTAGTCATACCCGTAACCACTCCCATACATAAATATCATCTTATTACTATTAGTTATTGTTCTTATTTCTTAATCTATATTAGTATAGCTATAGGCAGTGGCTATTTGACCAGAAAATATCAGTGAAATAGCCTCTGATGTTATTTCCCTAGAAATTTTCGAAATAAATAGTTTGGGTTGCCTATTGTCCCTGGGATGTCTCAGAAAAAAATTAGTTTTATTTTAAAAAAAGGTTTTTGATTTACAAAAAGCTTGTTTTAGATAACCCCTACTCGGCTACTCCTATCTGTTTATCGATCTCCATCAGCTGACACCCGACTACAAGTGACACACGAGTTGCGAAGTCATAACCTACCTAGAGAGAAACCGCAATATCAATATGTCTATCTGGCACATAACTAGGTCATATGACTCATATCTAATGAAGTGGGAATAAAATCTGAACCAATTTTGAATGATAAACCTTTCGGGCAAATGGTTGCACCTAGTGAAAATGACTATGAGAAACATAAAAAGAATAGTGAATCAATACAAGATAAATCTACAGGGGAGTGGAATTAGCGCCATATGTAGCCCACAAATTGTATGCTTACAACATTAACCAATAAATCATTAGGGATTTCTTAGCAAACATACATTCAAGAATTCATTTAGGAGTTTAGCATATCTTTAAGATATTTTTAGCATACTGTTAGGGAACTTAGATAATTTTTAGCATACCTATTATATGCGACAATTGACATAACATAACATAATTGAATTTATTTAAAATTGAGATACAATAAACAAATTAATTAATATGTTGTATTGCATTTTTTGTCACTAAAACTAGAGACATGGCGGCCGTTTGTAAAATATTGGTCTTAAAATTAGCCTTATGGCAAAATTTACATTATATGCAAAATATACAATATGTACTACTCATACTGTCATAGCCGATTTCAGTAGTATAGTGAAAATTTATGTATTTTATGTAACAGTCAATATAAATTGAATGAAGTATTAGTAAAAAATTAAATGATATCAGATACAATAATTAGCATTAGATTGAAGTTTTTTACTTCAGTTAAATTTATTAACATTACTAGTCTGTAGTCTCAAAATTAAGAAACATTTCCCAGACCAGGAAATCTTTTAAAATTAGGCTGCCTGGGTAAGAGCCAGGAATCCTAACCACTAGACCATCGAAAAGATGAAATTTTGTGCTGTTACCTACTGTTAAATCAATAGAAATGGCTGACGTGTCTGTATAATTCTCAATACATTGCTTATAAGGCCGCCTTGTCTGTAGGTTCAGTGTTTTTTATTATTTAATTTAAAATTCTCATTAATATATCAATAATATTGTGCAAAATATTATAGAAAAAAATTTCTGGGACAATAGCTAACCCAAACTATTTACCAGAATATTTCTGGAGATAACGTCAGAGGCTATTTCACAGATATTTTCCGGGCGAATAACCACTTTCATAAGTATAAATATAACCAGTAAAGTAAGAGATAACTGACTTCACTTTAATAAAAATAGTGTATTTGATTAGTTTTTTTTATAATTTCGACATAGTAGCATTGTAAATTAAATTTTTTATGCTAAAAATAAAAAAGTAATGTTATTAACTACTATAAAGAGGGCTTTTGCTTAGTAGTGAGATTGACAATCTACTTTATTTAAAATAACCATGTTTTTTTCTTTATAGTATCGATTCCTCTACCAATTATCCAATAAGAGCCCTAGTTATAAGACTTCCTTTTATGGGTTGATGACCAATGTGGTTTTGTCTTTTACAACTTAGTGCCTAATGGCTGGCGTATATATTTATATAAACTAATACCCCTTTAGGACAACAGGTAAATATGCAGTTAAACATTAGAAATTCAAAAAAATTTAAAATTGCCAGAACTGAACAAATAGATTTATACAACATAAAATGTAGCTATAGTATACATACTAGATATTACCAAAAAGAGTATGCCACATAAACTCATGAATATAACTTGGAAGTTGAAAACAAGTCATTTGAAGTACCATACTTTGGACATATTCCTAAAAATGATGTGAAAATTTAGAATCCTTGCTGTGAAATATTGAAATTTGTCAATTTTATTTATATATCTATTACTATTTGACTTTGCTTTGGTTATGGATTTATAATTATATTATGCTTATGTTCAGTGATTGGTTTCAGAATAAAAAGCATGCAGAACACAGTATTATGCTTACTTCATTACACCAAGTTATACAACTAGTTTGGAGAGATGGATTGACTCATACAAAAGGCTACATATATAGATATTGACAGTGACTATAAATCAGATACCATTAGTGCTAGATAGCAAATAGAAAAGCAGCTGTAGGAATCAATGGCAAGGTTTGGAAATAGAAGGTATTCAAGAAAGGACTGCCACAAGATGCTGTGATAACTATATTCTTCCTTATTTTCATCAATGATTTGGAGAGTGTCCTATTGGAGAGAGTCCATATCAACTTATTTGCAGATGATATTCATTATGATGATATTGTAGTTTACTGTCCCAAACTCAATTTTTTCTGATTTTCTTTTATTTTTATTAAACAATAAAACATGTATTATTTATTTAAACTATCTAGGGGTTGTAACTTCATGGAGACACTTCATCATGGTAATTTCTTTTTCAAAAGCCACCTTTCTCTCTCTCATGTTTTGAACTTGATATACTTTTGGAGCCAGGATACCAACATCAAGATGATCTCTCAAGAGGTCAGTTGCAACTACGAATACATAGCTATTGCCTGGAACAATTTTCTCTGTGAAGTCTATTCCGTGTAGGTTGCTACCAACCTAGCTCTATTTGGTGGTTTTGATCCTGTCACTCTTTAACCCAAGATAGTCGAAGTAGATGACACTAAATTCTTTCACTGAAAGTATGCACGAGGTGCTTGGCAATTGGCATGAGGGCAAGCTCTTCTGGAAGAATAATATCTGTTTTAACTTCTATTTTTTTGTATTAAATAAATAAGTAAAATGTATTTAGAATATATCTGATTGATTTATTCATTTCCAAAAAAATTAAGTTTGGGACCATAAACTACAATATCGCCATTCATTATATAGTCCCAAGCAAACAGAATTGCAGATGCGGATAAATTGGTACAAAAATCTGTGGCAAGGATTGCAGAATTGAGCAAAAGATGGCTTCTTCAACTCATTATTGCAAAGTGTGGAACTTTAGTCTTCCTAGTACATGTGGCATAGGTAGAAATGAAAGCAGGGATTTATATATATCAGGGCAAATTATCAACAATACAACAAACTACCCACATTTCTAGAAGTAACCTACGACAGATAACTGAAGTTTTGGTGAAAAGTCCTACAAAGAATAGAACGAGCATTATGAAAATAGTAGCGGAAAGGGACTAAAGATTTTAACATTCCACCTTGGTTATGACCTACTAGGCACTCTCATTCGTACCTTTGTGGAATATGGCAGTGCTGCATGAAGACCATGGGGGACAAAAAAGGAACAGTTACCACTTGAAATACACTGCATTGCAAAAAAAAATGGAATTCTTGCTGACTGTTCTCAGTAGACACGATTTTATTTTTTGTTAACAAATCCAGAACGTGTCTAGGCTGTCTAGACATATGACATATAGGTGACCCTGCCAAACTACAGATACCTGCGAGACACCTGTGCAATTGTCAACCCAGCCCTAAGTTCTACCTAATTAAATAGTTTAAATTTGAAGTGAGGCTGATAAGATTGAATACCATTTTTTGCTATGCAGTGTACAACATACACACTAGTATAAACATGTTTATGAAATGCACTTTTAGCTTGACTCATTTTTTATAATCTATATACAGGGTGTTCACGCAGACCTCGCCAAATTTTATGTCAATTTACAAAAGATGATTCTATGTTTCGATTATTATTAGAATTGTGATTTCTATTTCTACAATAACTACCACTGTATGCTAAATATTAAAACTAAACGCTGAATTTTAATATGGCTCACGGATACGCAGCTAGCTTTTTAATGAATTATCTTGGATTCACTAATGCAGAAATCGCCACAATTGTTGGTTATTCAATCGCAACCAATTGTGAGAAAGCCTGGCGACGATGTTTTGAAAAAAATAACAAAGAAGCTCTGCCATCCAGAACCATTAGACACTGGAAGACAAGGTTTATGGAAACATTAAGCATCCTGCCAAGATCAAAAAGCACACGGAAATCAATCTAACAAGCTTCCAGACAATATTAAGGAAAAATATTGTACAAGATTATGGAGATGGCACTTGCAGATTGCAGAGAGATGGAGTTAGGCAGTTTAATGTTTCGTTGGGTTGCATTATTAATAAAGTTTTAAATGACCACAAACTCAAAGCATACAAATACACAATGGTGCAGCAATTGCATGAAGATGATTTACCTAAACGACTTGAATTCTGTCGACTTGTAGTGAGTCATGGTAAAGAGTGGATGAAAAGGATAATTTTTAGTGACGAAGCAACACTGCATTTAAATGGTTCCATCAACTGCCACAACTGTTTTTATTATGCATTCGATAATGAACATCGTTATTTAGAAAAACCACAAAAATCACCTGCTATCACCATCTAGGCATTTAATCCTTATGATGGCCGCACTCGCTTTCGAATAATTCATCAAACAATGAATGGAGATCGTTACCTGGATATTGTTCAAGACATTGGGGTTCCTACATTGCATGCAAACTATGCGATATATCTATCACATGTATCAACAACATGGAGCTTCAGTGCATTGAAGTTTGGCGGTTCGAGATATGCTGAACACAAACTTCGGTGGTCGATGGATTGGAATGTCAGGCCCAGTAGCATGGCCTCCCCGTCGTAGCCCTGACCTATCAGTCAATGATTTTTGGCTTTGGGGCTATTTGCGTGATAACGTGCATTCGACCATTGTATGGTTCAATCTGCATTTGAAAGCTTCTATAAACGATGTGATTTGTGCATTCAACGAAATGGAAGCTATATGAAACAGTTATTGTCTTAATGTATAAGTATAACTTATGTGCCTGTAACGTTTGTACATACATTTAAATAAACAAGTTTGATATGAATAAAATATAGTCAATAAATTTTATGAAATAGTCTTATAAATTCGGCAGGGTCTGCGTGAACACCTTGTACGTAGAACAACAAGACGCGCCATTATTAAAAAGAACACTATATTGAGCAATGGAGAGTAAAGTTTGAGCTCAAGGTTATCCGGCGGGGGCACAAATAGCTTAAAACTGCTTGTCAGTCCACCCGCAGTTAGACGCAAATGAAGACAGCACAACAGGACCTATCCAGTTCTTGAACGGAACTTGCTTCGATTCTGCGAGCAAGTACATTTCGACTTTTATTTTACTAGGTTTGAAAGCTTGACGATGATTGTACAGTGAGTATGTTGAATTTAATGAAAAGCGGCGGTGGTAATAAATGTTCACCTCTTTCTTTTTACTTCGTATTAAATTTGGTTGAATAAAACAATATTAGCAGATATTTACAGTGCCGGAAAAGCAACGATTAACCTAAGTGTCTCTTGTTTGTCGCCATAGTGCCAAGTTGTGCCGTTAGACGGCGAGTGAGCGATGTCAGAGAGCAGAGATGTGACTCGCGAAGTCGTTGGCAAACAGCAGGATGTTCCCTAAGTAAATCTGTTTTTTTAATCCATTTTGGACAAAAATATTATCGTTAGACATTGGGATCTAGGTGAAAGAATAGGCGGCGATGCGTTGAGGATAGAATACCAAGGCTGGCATTATGTGGCTCCATCTTATAGTCGGCATCTGGACATCGACTCAGTTGGGATATTCGTATGGGCAAGAAAATATTTGCCTCCAGCAGAGTTTTTCAACCCGGTCGCAGGTGGTTTGCGCTAGTCTGTGCGTTCAGACGACCGGAGAAAGATGCTTCGCGTTTTCGTACGATCGACAGAGCCAACGATGCACTTTCGTGCAAGATTTTCCCTCATTTAGATCTTGCTACAGCAACTCGCGTTCCAGCTTTTACTTTTTAGCCGATCGTTCTACAGTGAATAGTTGGCGCTTCCGAAAACTCGAAAGGGACTCAGAAAACCAAACTGGGGGAGCAACAGTTGGATTTCAAAGCACAACTGACTCGATTACCACCGAGAGGCCCAACAGTGTTACATGGGCGTCCGCATCGTCATCCGTTAGATTGCCAACAACGACAAAAACAACAACAACAAAATCAACACCAACAAGAAAGGAAGTTGTCACAAGCTCATCAGCTACAGAGAGCGTCGATCCAACAATAACCACTCAAAGTTGGCCTTCAACGAGTTCTCCATCCGCAGAATTCAAGTTCGTCAGAAATGTAAGTTGATCATTATGCTGTCACATTTATTGTTCTGCTATAGTTGCTACAGGATTTTCATCTGTTCAGTCCAAAGTCGAATACTGTTGCTCGACCACACCGACAATTACGCAATAGGATATCATCAGGGTCACAACCAGGGGGGGGGGGGTATAGAGAGGTGCGACCAACCCCCCTTTCGTTTAGAAGCGCCCCCTAGCTGGTAAGTGGAGCCCTCTAGTTAATGTACAAAATTTGTAAACATGAGGAGGTTATTCATTGATCGCGCAAAACTGCAATAAGAATGTAGTGTTGGCTGCGTACAATTCCCCTCCCTGAGTACATTGATTACACAATCATAATTTAAAAAAATATATAATATGTAAAAAAATTAACATGACTATGAATGCTGTTCTGAACAAGTTTCTTTTGCCAAAATTTCATTTCTGACACATGTTTTATAGGTTGGTAGGTACATATGGCTTCACGCTAGGTTAGTCAAAAACGAAAAAATAAAAACAATTTGTTTTGAAAATTTGACGCCCTAAACTTATAGCTGGCGCCCTCACCCAGTACTTTAAAAATGTCTGGTTACGCGTCTATTATCGATTTTTAATCAGCTAAAAGACATTCTACCAAAAAAAACTGACACTGGTTTAGAAGGCTGTTTCATTTTCAAGAAACAATATTTTTTTATTGATGTTAACAAAAGGAAGCCTGAGGATGCTGAGCAGATCTAACAACTTTACAGACAAAATTATGACAATCTTAACTACCCATGCACAGGTTCTTACAACAATTTGATTGGTTGATTGATTTCTCCCATCCTCATGGGTGAGGGTCGGTGACCGTTGCCTCCAGCACCAATTTTATCCATCTCTTTCGCTCTCTCGGGATGGTTTGTGCACTCCCCCAGTGTCGTCTTGGACGACTCCTGTTTCGTCTTCCGTCAACTCTGCCTTCACAAATATGTGTGCATTGGTTCTGTGCCATGATCGTATGGTCGATGTACAATAGTTCAGCTTCTGCTTTTTGATGGTGTTGGGAAGAATCCTTTCCGTGTTCATTTCAATTTCAAACACGGTGAATAATAATTTTGAAATTTAATGCTGGATGTCATGAATTAATTACAAAGATACTTTGGACAAGAACACTGAGAAATCGAAGTCTTCGAGGTTGTTTCATGCTGAAAATATCAATAACTCTCTGGGTGTCTTTATTTGATCCCCTTCAAAAGGTTTATATATCTTTATAAGTGGTAAACCTCTTCTTTCAGAGATCACTAGGCACATTTATTTCGCACGTAATGAAAAATTTCCGATCGTATGTACAACTCTCTATGACACACGAAGATCATTGTTTTTAAGGTATCGAGTGGTTTTGCACTTTTAAATGAACAGTAATTTTGTTGCCTTTGATTTTATTTGATTAGTCTTCTCTGATCGATAGTTTTGAATGATTTGTATTTAGTTTTTTTTTAAATTTAAAGCAGTCTTGTATTTATGTAGTCTCTGTCTTACGATGGCACATCAAGTGATGAAACCGGTCATGTTAAATAATAATAATTATCATTATCACTATTTTATTAGTGAGTGTTTCAAATTTAAAAAAACATTAACATGCATAAATGCAAAATATAGGTAACATAAATTTTCTCACCTTAAAAATTAACGAAAAAATAAAATTATCTCACCAAACTTGATGCCAGAGGCTTGAACAAGGTCTATCTAGCAACCAAAGAGTAAAAGATTAAAGGTAAATGCTTGTTCTGTCCACGTAGTTACTTTAAATTGATTGATTTCTTTATTATATTTTAAATTATAGCGGAGTTTATTCCGTAGAATGGAGGCTCTATCAACAATTTAAGCTTATGTTTCATAGGTATAAATATTTTTAATTTTGTAAGATAGGATTGAAATTGATCAGAGGTCTTTGAATTGTGGTACCATATTCTATGAATTTGCAATAACACTTTAAGATTGTATGTGTCAGAGACTTTTAATATTTCTGATTTTTTTTGCAGATCATTAGTTCTATGTCTGAAGTTTTAGTAGTGTATAATTTTCAGTAGTCGATTTTGCGTAATTTGAAGTTGACTCATAAATTGACGATTACCAAACGCTTTGATGCCATAATTCTATTTGAAAAATTCACAGCTTTAAAAATAAACTATTTTATTAGTTACTGTTTAGATAACCTCGAATGTTATAAAATAAATATAAGTGCTTATTTATAACGAGGTTACAATTTTATTTACATGAATATCCCAGTTAAGATTTGATTGGATTGTAAGGCCAAGGAATTTAGTGTGGGATTCTCTGGCAATTCACTTTTTACCGAAACGTGTCATATAATTCTTGAATTTCCAAAGAGCCTCTTTCTGTTTCATTTGTTTTACAGAAAAATGGACGATGCGTCAACCAAAAAAAGCAACTTCTGCTTTTCAGGAGACGTTCTGACACTGTTCCTACCTGCGCACAATTGAAGCGGGTATCATCTTGGGGATGCAATATGGCATACTATTGGACAAGTGGGTGATATGGGCATATTCAGATGTATTGGAAATGTAGAAATTTGATTCCAATTTTTATCCGTATTCTTTTTTTAATTTTGCTAGTTTGTCCACAGTCAACGATTTGTTTGATAAACACCATACAGATGTTTTCACGTTTTAAGGTTCTTGATTCTTAGAGCTTTAGTGTCAACATGTGAAGTTGCACTCTCACATTTTTCAAGATATACAGTAGACTTGCAATACAAAAGTCTTATGGCAAAAACCGTAAATAACACCAAGAGATTAGTTTGATCTCGCTTTCGTAATGACCGAGAACTGTCAGTATGGAGTGTATCTAATATTATTATATTCTTGCTGGAGCCATTTCAGCAGTTGAAGTCGCCCATGCAGACTCAACCAACATGTTGCCAGTATAGAATTGAGATCGGAACAATCTGATGTATGAAGGCACTGACCGATCTGAAACGACAAGGCTGTAGTAGTTCTGAGGAGTTCTGTAATACCTTCAGATCCTCCCCACACCATGAGTTCGTCTCCTCAAAAGGCAATCTTTTCTTCTGCTCCACAGCATCGTCTACAAATCGCTTTTTTCTATGTCTCCAATTTCGAGTCCAGAGGAAACGTGATAAAATTCTTTGCTGTACTTGATGGTTTTATCGAGAGAGTAACTTTGTTTTATGCATATTTATAATTTATCTTCAACGTTTTTTGAAGACTGTATTTAAAACAATACTTAAAAATGCTCCTCAATATTGCTGAATTTTGTATTGGTATTGTGAAAATTACTCGTTGCTTTACATTTAATTTTTCATCTTCTTTGTCCTCAGATTATCCCACTTGCAGATGGGGTCGCTGGTCTTGATAAGCCTTCTCCAAAGTCCTCGGTGGTGCCATTCATCTCCCCTCAATCGCTTCTCCCTGAGGTCAAAGTTCATCCTTTTCTTTTTTGGTCGTCCCTTTTGCGCCTTCCTTGCATTTCCATTGCCATGGCTCTCTTCCCGGACACATAACCTGCCTCCCTTCTCATCACGTGTCCATACCATTTCATTCGGCTCTCTTATACTTTTCTCGATAGCTCTCCCACCATTCTCGTACCTCTAATTGTTTCATTCCTGATCTCGCCCAGCTTTGTTACTCCGCACATCCATCTGAGCATTCTTATTGCTGCAACATCTACTCTAATTTCTTCTCCTATGCTTTTTTCTAGCCCACGTTTCAGGTCTGACGATTCTGTCTTGTACACTTTTCCCTTAATCTTGGAGTTATCTCTTCGATCGCATAAAGCTACCGATATCTTCTTCTCTACATCCAGTTCTCATATCCTCAGCCCCCGTTCTTCCGAGGTATTTAAGCTTGTCCACTTTGTTTAAACTCCCCCCCTCTTGCGGCTTGCAGGCTAATCCCTGAGTCTTGATGTTCCTTTAGACCTCCTCATGTATTCTCTCTTCTTCCTACTGATTTTAAGGTCCCTGTCCTCTAAGGCCCTCCTCCAATTCTCCAGTTTATTTGCCAACACCTTTTTACATATAAATGATTCTAGAAAAAAAAATAGTTGTCTAATAATAGTAGTTTTCTCTGTATGAATTTATGTAGTCAATCGATAACTGTATTTTTCTAAACGTATATTCTGCGTTCAAACTGTCCCCCACTACATTCCGGTCGATTAAATGCTGTGTGTACGAGTATCAGGTTTTTGTCCCATTTCCGCATATTCCACTCTCAGTTCCTTTGCGATGCGCGTGAGGTTTGTTCGTCTCATATATAGCAATCAATACCAACCCTATAAGGAACAGACTGAATTATTAGGGCGAGCAAAGTGAAATTCCACATCACAAAGTAAAAGCTATAATATTATAAATTTTGTACACCGTTAATTTTTAATGAAAACACAATAATAGGCTCTAAGAAGAGGAAGCAAATCTACCCACATTATCTGATATTTAAACAATCCTTGTCTATACATATACCGTATGTGTAAATTTTGATGATGATAGTTTCCCTTCGTTTCCTAACAAGATCTACTGAATGCAATTTTGAATATCACATAAAAATCGATGTAAAGTGATGAATAAAATAAATTAAAATATGTTACAGTATAGGAATACGACATTTAATATGGAAAGTCTCTGTCAATGACCCCTATAGATCCTTCTCTTTTAAGATTATTGACAGTTCCTTTCCCCATTTTTACTTCAAATAATGGAGGCTTTACATAGTACTATAAATGTCGTAATCCTATTTTAAATCGACAGTTTCACTTGTTAGGCTCATCATTTTACTGTTTGTACATATTTATTTTGTTCTGAATCAATTTACATCGATTTTAAATGCTCTATTAAAGTTATAATTACTTCGTAACGTTGGAATTCTCTTGTCATTCACCTATAGAGAATAAAGTCTGGAGATTAAGTTGCATCGGATAATATGGTGACCCTCTACTGTCATTTCATTTCTTATTCAAATTTAAAATTGAGCAACAATTTCAAAAAATCCGTATAAACTATATGTTTTGTCTTCTTAAAAGGTCTCACGTTTCCTACTTCTCCATTCACTCTAATTCGGACATTTTTTATATATACATATATCTGTGTTGCTGAATAGCTTCCTTTCATAATTGTATTTTTTAGTAAAAAAGCCATCTTGGTGAAATCTTTTGTGCGCTCTTTATATTTAGATCCGACTCAAATGAGATTGATATTACAAGAAAAATCCACATGGTCCCAAGGACTTCAATTGACAGTCTACATGATAACCCGATCGTACACCTGCACATCTGTCTATGTCGGGGTTAAGCTGAAATCGAGCGTGATGATCACTTACCAGAGAGCTGAGCATTCGTGTGGTTGGGACCTATTCGCTGGCTATCGCGACATGGCCTATGATCACGATATATGTTGGTGGGAACCAAGACGTAGCGATACAACGTCATTGTTCGTAGAAGATCCTCAAACTTTTAGCCTTAACGGAGATCGACTTTTTCTAGACTTGCTGGTCGATGTTATTGTTGTGTGTGACACATGTTGATCAAATATATTTTTGAAACAAATTTATTTTTCTAGCATTAATAAAATAGTAAAAAAGTTTAGCTTTACTACTTGTTCAATTTTAAATAGTAGATGCAAGTTAATCTGTTGAAATTTATACAAAAAACAATACTCAGCTAGCGATGAGAACTAAATTTCGTAAGCAATTGAAAGATATACACTACTGCAGGGGCGGATCCAGCTTCCAGCGAACGGGGGGGGGTCGTACGTCAAGATTAGGTGCAAAGTTTTCCTCAAATTTTTATCCCAGCAGGGGATATCTAAATCAGGCTGCCTTTATAAAAAAGTGAAATTTAAAATGTAGGTAC
>JAUYWV010114372.1:1840-20898 GCA_032274565.1 Nematoplana nigrocapitula
CAGGCCCCCCGCCGGGGGGGGGGCAAAACAGTCGCTCCCATGCAGCCGCCTTCTCGTGGCGAGGTCTCCTACTCCGGCAGGCGAAGGGATGCGTTTACGTGGACCTCCAGGGCTTTCCCTCTTCCTTCTCCATTTTCTCTCTCCACTCTCTCTCTTCTGTTTCTTCTCACTCTACTATTTCTTTTTCTCTCTCTTTCCTCCGCGAGGTCGAGGAGCTGATGCGTCCCATCGACCGGGCATATCTACAACAACAACAACCATACCATTCCGAAAATATTGGTCAGTTTCCAGCAGAGACATTCCCATTGCTTTATTGCTTCCAAAGCTAAAATAGAGAACAATCTCAAAGGCCGTACAGCAGGAATCTCGGCTGAACTTACACGTGAACATTTCCACCACAGTGCATCCGAGTGACCAGATGTCGGCCGCATAGCCGTAGGCCTCGCCACGAATCACCTCGGGGGCCATCCAATAGGTGGTTCCACAGAAGGAGTTGGCACCGGATTGGGTGGCTATGGTTAGCAATCGCCGGGCCGACCCGAAATCACTCAGCTTCACATTGCCTTCCACGTCGCGCAAAATGTTGGCGGCTGAAAGTGAACGGGGAGGATTAGAGAGCGGAGTTCCAGAGTTATTGTAAGAACAGACGCTAAAATAGAAGACAACGGGACGTAAATAAAATCGTGGATTACTTTGTTTACAAGATTCTAAAAGAAAATGAAGGGAAAAGACTGGAAGGGACATCTCGGCGATAGGCATGTTAAATTGTAAAGAAAACAAAAACATTAATCAATCGAATTCATGAAAATAAAAGGTCAGTCTCCGAAGAAGGTACACCCTTTAACAAGTAGAAATCTGTAAGTCCCCGGATCAACAGTAAAAGAGAATATGAGCAGTACAAATAAGAAAACAAGAATTGAACTAGCAATCAGCACCTTAGTTAGGTTGGACAAGCTTTGGATAATTCAGTGCCATTATACTGATGTAAGAGCTGGACCCTAGACAATAAATCAACAAAAAGTAGAAAACTGACGTTCTCTGGTAATCAAATTTGGTGCTAATCGCATGACGAAGTGATGATACATGGTATTGTAGAAAGATAAAGAAATGGAGGGAGACCACGAAGAAACTGGTGTGATGAATTTAAAATATACGCAGTGGATATAGTCTGAAATCCATGTGTGACAGAGCGAAGAACAGATGTGAGTGAAGATCCGCTGACGATGGATGGGAACACCTACAGCATAGATGGGCTGGCCCGGAGAACTGGGCGGCGGACCTCCATAGCACCTGGCTGTGGAGGAGGGGTCGCCTACAACAACAACAACCTACGATTAAGAAAAGGAGACGAGAACAGAAAATCTCCCAAATGCAACTACAAAAAAACAGACAAAGAACATACCCTTTAATGTGAGATGAACACGGTGGGAGAACAGTAAAAATTATTCAAACATCAATTCTAACGATAAAGGATTCCACAGAGTTCCTCGACATACTCAGTGAAGCGATGGTGGCTAAAAATAGGAATCGTCAGAATGTTATTGGAAGACTATACAAAAAGGACCGCTAAATTCTACGAGAAAAAGTCGATTATATTTCGCTACCCAGAAGTTCTGAATTCTAAAAAAATCCCGATGGGATACTGATGAGAGATAAGATAGATTATTACAATAATATCCAGGGGCGTAGCTACATATTCTATGATTTGCGCCCTTTAATAAAATTATAGCGGGAGAAAAACAACATTTCTCTCCTTTATATACCTTTTGAGATAAGCGATAAACGGAAAAGGAAATCTGGGTATGATGGAAGGAAAAAGGAAATAATTAATGAAGTGGAGAAATTTATCTGACCCATCGATAGCTTTATGATCTCTCATCCCCCCTCCATCGATGCCATGACTCCTGCTTCTGATGTCACGGTCACTAAGATGGCGTCCTCCACATCCATGCCCCCTGCTCCTGATGTCGTGGTCACTCAGATGGCGCCCTCCACATCCATGACTCCTGTTTCTGATGTCGCGGTCATTCAGATGGCGTCCTCCACATCCATGCCCCCTGCTCCTGATGTCGTGGTCACTCATATGGCGCCCTCCACATCCATGACTCCTGCTTCTGATGTCGCGGTCACTCAGATGGAGTCCTCCACATCCATGATTCCTGCTCCTGAAATCGTGGTCACTCAGATGGCGCGCTCCACATCCATGACTCCTTCTTCTGATGTCGCGATCACTCATATGGCGCCCTCCACATCCATGACTCCTGCTTCTGATGTCGCGGTCATTCAGACGGAGTCCTCCACATCCATGATTCCTGCTACTGATGTCGTGGTCATTCAGATGGAGTCCTCCACATCCATGATTCCTGCTTCTGATGTCGTGGTCACTTAGATGGCGCCCTCCACATCCATGACTCCTGCTTCTGATGTCGCGGTCACTCAGATGGCACCCTTCTCCACATCCACGACTCCTACTTCTGATGTCACGGTCACTCAGATGGCAACCTCCATGTATCCATGACTCCTGCTTATGATGTTACGGTCACTCAGATGGCGCCATCCACATCCATGACTCCTGCTTCTGATGTCGCGGTCACTCAGATGGCGCCCGTCTCCACATCCATGACTCCTGTTTCTGATGTCACGGTCACTCAGATGGTGACCTCCATGTATCCATGACTCCTGCTTCTGATGTCACGTCATTCAGATGGCACCCTCCATGTATCCATGACTACTGCTTCTGATGTCACGGTCACTCAGATGGCGCCCTCCACATTCATGACTCCTACTTCTGATGTCACGGTCATTCAGATGGCACCCTCCATGTATCCATGACTCCTGCTTCTTATGTCACGGTCACTAAGATAGTGCCCTCCATGTATCCATGACTCCTGCTTCTGATGTCACGGTCACTCAGATGGCACCCTCCACATCCATGACTCCTACTTCTGATGTCACGGTCACTCAGATGGCGCCCTCCACATCCATGACTCCTGATTCTGATGTCACGGTCACTCAGATGGCGCCCTCCACATCCATGACTCCTGCTTCTGATGACACGGTCACTCAGATGGCACCCTCCACATCCATGACTCCTGATTCTGATGTCACGGTCACTCAGATGGCGCCCTCCACATCCACTTCTTTATTACTAACATATGATATACAATTAATGATTATATCTATTTCAATATGTCTGAGTATCAATTACGTTTATAAAGTTCCAAAATCAGCTATATCGACTTTTTATTTTCTAAGGTTGG
The DNA here is from genome assembly GCA_032274565.1 of Nematoplana nigrocapitula. Taxonomy (NCBI): domain Eukaryota; kingdom Metazoa; phylum Platyhelminthes; order Proseriata; family Nematoplanidae; genus Nematoplana; species Nematoplana nigrocapitula. The sequence continues at coordinate 5,101 of JAUYWV010114372.1, forward strand.
TGCACTTTCAAAACCATGGCGTATTGTGTTTTAAGTTCTGGCTACCCGCCTGATATCCATTAATATGTCAAATATATATAAATATATCCAACAATAAGCATTACGAGCCCCATCAATAGCGCGGCAACTAGCTTACCTTTGATATCCCGATGAATAATCATTATCTGGTGAAGAAATGCGAGCCCCTGAACAATCTGACGAGTATAGCGTCGGATAACTTCCTCTGGGAGTCCGCCGTACTGACGCAGTTGTTCCTTTAGTGACCCCTGGAGGAAAAAGAACATGAAATGACAAGGCTGTCGCCGAAAACGACAATATGCATTAGCACAGCCCAACTGAGAACTGCGGAAAGGAAAAAACGTATTTTTTCTGCATACGTACACTATTCAGTTTTTTTATTCTTGCAAAAAAACAAGTGCAAAATGTTTGCTGCTTTTAGCCTAACAATTTAATACGGTATCAATAAATTTCATTGTTTCACTCGAATTACATCTCAGAGTATGGGGCACGCCCTTTTCGTACGGTGGCTTTGAAAATCCAATTATTATCCACCAACAAAAATCCACGCAGTACCTAGACATGAGGCGGACAGGTACTGTATTTTCCCCCAAGTAATGCTATTTTCATCGCTTATCCGATTTCCTCTGAGCAGGTAACCAGACCGAAATAATTTTATCTCTGACTTTTTGCCACACTCTGCTTTCAGTCCATTCAATAAGTTTTAAACTCGTTTCACGTGTCAACTGATTTCAACACACTTAACTTCAAATGAAAACGCATCATTCCCCGACTAAATACACCAAACTTCATACTATAATCTCTCCTACGCTGAATGTGGTACGAAACACAGGGACATTGTTTGGAGGAAGCGTTGCCTATAACATGATATGTGGTTTTGGTCAGCCAGTTTGACTCTTACCCCGGGCATGTACTCCATGAAAATGTACAGGTGCTGACTGTCCTTATCAGCCCCGAAGTACTGGACCAGGCGGGGATGGCTCGTCATCCCGCGATAGAGCCGAATCTCGTTCTCCAACGCGGCAGCCTCCTTGCTCACCTCGTCATTGACCCCAACGCCTAAGGCCACTTCTTTCAGGGCGAACTCGCGCCCAGTCTTCACGTCCAGGCACTTGTACACATGGCCAAAGGCACCACGGCCCAACAGGGGGCCCTTTTTCCACTGGGTGGGAGCCAGAGGAGCTGCAGGGGATAGTGAGAGGACAATCGAGTAGAGCTTTTATTTGACATGTGAACGGCGTGTGTACCGCTGTTACATTATTGAAATGTTATATAAACCCAGTAGAAATTACCCAGTCACCAAAGAGGGTGTTCACCGCCGACAATAATAGCAATCTGTTATCGATCAGAGGGTTGATACAAATATACCATAGCGTTGGTTATTACTGTTTGGACGCCATGAGCAAGCCGACAAACTGGTAACATCGGATAAAAGACAACTCTAGTTTCGATACATCATATTGAACAACACTTCTGAGCATGTGAAAAGAGTGATATATTAAGCGGAGCGTGACGTAAAAGACGGAAGGAACACTGTCACTCACTTACTATGCCTAAAGATTCAGCAGGACTGGTGTATACCTCTTTTGCATGTTAATCACACAGCCTCATCTGGGTGATGTTAAACGGTTTAGCATCCATTCTGAGACACTTTGTACGCCCAAGTTAGATGTATCTGCCGGCATGGCCTCTCAGAGGAATCAGTGTCGGTGGACTCGTATCTGAGGGAGCTCCGGCTCCCCTAACGAGTCCCGCTGTACAACAACAACTCTCGGTCGCATTGAGCGCCCGCGCGATTAACTTGATAATTACGGTAAAGAAGAAGAACTGCAAATAAAGTGTAATACAAGCGTCGTTAGTGCATAATGCATCTGTTTCTGTCGGCTGCATGAAAAGTCCTGTGTTATTTCGGAATCAGAAAACATTATTAGACTTGTGGTTTTTGAGGTAATTATGCCATATAATACGCCCACTGTAGTTCGGTTTTCATACCCTACTCGTCCCTGTTGGTGCACGATAAGATTGCTTTTGCTGTCTTTGACAGTTTAAGGTGGTACAAGCATTTGACGAAATGCGAAAATAACGCAGGTTGTACCAGCAATGCTGTAATTGACAAGGATAACCTACTTGTATGTTATCCGCATGGAAACCAAAATGTTAACTGCGTAATTTGGCAGTCACAAATGATTGAAATCAAAATGGTAGAGGGAGCGTTAAAATCTACTACTCAGAATGACACCATTGCATTTGTCATGCAGTATTTGTGCGTTACCGGATATTTGTGAATAAAATAGTGTCAATATATAGAACGGGTAAAGGATTGTTTTCCTCTCTCAATACCGCCGCCGACTCATTCAGACCTGCTAATTATCCCCAACGGTTGAGTGATAATCAAAGTAGATTAAATTTATCGATCCTTCTGCTAATGAGCTTTCGCTGCCATTTTGACGATACATTCCTCAATAAACTCTAATGGACGGTAATGTTTCTAACAAAGCAACTAACTGCAACAAGGTATGACGAAATCTAAGAGGCATGTATGTAAACATAGGTTTAGGCAAACCAAAGAAGATAGTTAGATTTAATTCAATAGCGTCATTTTCCTTATTTGATATTCCAATTCGCAAACAATTCTTACGGTGTTGCATCTCAGACAGGAGGTACTCAGCAGCGGTGTCTCTTTTCTCAAACAGTCCTTATCTTTACCGGCAATAGCCGCCGAAGTGTGCTCATCTTTAGCGTGCTTCTCTATCCCACGCCACTATGGCAACTGAAGATGCCAGAATGTACGTACACTATATGTATCTTTTTCACACAATCAACTGATTTTAGCATGGCACTGATTTCTATTGGTCGCTTCTTCTTCTTCCCAGAACCGAAGGCAAATACGCTGTCATGTAGCGGATTAGCATTCCATCTGTGGTCTATTACAGGCCGTCTCAGATGAGGGTGATGAATGCCCTGGGGGGATGCAACAGTCCACCTCGAAATAGTTGAGGGACGCCCGCGTCTCGTGCCGTTGCATGGACGGATTCGTCGCTCGTTCTTCAAAACGCTCTAAAGACCATCTTCAACTCCCCCTCAAAACAACTTAATTGAGTAGAGTGAAATCTGTGCCTGAAACCGTACGACATGGACACGCTTCTCGATTTTAATATACAGACAGGTTCAGGCTATTGAAAGAGGAAGAGAATGTAATATGGAGCACAGTGAGTTTAGTTCTCGAGTCAGGCTAGTAAAAACAGAACTATACAACTGTCGCTATTAATTCATGCATAACTTGAAAGCAAACTATAAAAACCGGTGCATGGGCAGGTGTTGTTGTAATTCCCGGTCGAGGGGACGCGTCGGCGCCCCGACCTCCCGGAGGAAAGAGAGAGAAACCGCATAGAAGGTTCCAGGGAACGCATCACTTTGCCTGCTGGGGCAGTCCAGTGCCACATAAACTTGTCCTCTCTTCATATAGTGCCATACAACGACAGCGGCAGGCCTATGTGTTTGTCAGCGTACCTGGACTAAATTTACTGGCACTTGGTCCAATTAGACAGAGAAAACAAACCCACAGTTCCAAGCCCCAATGCCTCAATGTCAGTTAAATGTACTATCCCCCATTCTCAGTTAAACAGTGATCATCACAGACGCCGCCTAATTCCTACTCAACGCCAATTTGGACCTTGTAGTGCAACTGGTAGTCAACTGCAAATGAAACTTCTTTGTCTATATCCTGAAGCTCCTGTTCTGCGCACAGTGCACTTTTTACGTGTGTTGCGAGCAACGTGTGAGAAACAGATCAGCACCGATGTCACAGAGTAAACAAACAACATCTGCAATCGGTGTAGAGACAATTCGGCGTATCCTCTGCTCAAGACTGAGCAAACAAGGATTACCGCATGCCTGTACGTACAAACAAACGTCATCTCTCCCCATCGGATTAGAGTGCAAGAATTCTCTCGCACAGGACGCAGTTGCTAAACACACGACCACACAATACAGAAGAAACTGGCCTCGCGGGTACCACACAGAGTATCCCGACAGGAGGTGCGTCTTGTGCGAAATTCAAATCCTTAGGAAACTATATAACCTGAGATTCTTGACAGCTTTTCAAGTGACTTAAATTGAAATTCTGGACGATTGCGCTAATTTATATAATGAAATTGTAAGCGAAACAGTATGCCGCACATTATAAAATCGTAATTCACAACACATTGAGAACGCTTTAAGAGCTATAGGAGTATAAATTTTATCTTCTGCATGCAACTTTTCATATTGTAGGCGATATAGCGTGCCTGCATTAATAGCAAGCGAATGCAGTAATAAACATGTTTGATCAGAAACAATTATTGGAAAGTTTTGAAAGCCGTAGTACTATTTTGGCTTTAGCAGCAGTTCATATCTGGATTTTGGAGAGTAAAGTCGAACGGCATATATTTTCTCTTAAGGATCACAACAATACGACGATATTTCCATGAATGGGGACAATGAGCGATTTAATGCTAACACAATAGTTTAGGATAGCGTTGCACAAATATAATATTATGATGATTTTATAAATTTATATAATACATCACAGAACATTCATATGGTAAGTTGGGCGATGACCGGGTCTTTCTGTGATTGGGCAGTAAAACGGTGACAGAACCGGTGACACATTTGAATTATAAGTAGGTCATACAACAGCTTATAATGTAGTTGATGTCGGTGTAATTGCTAAAGACAGTATGAATGGTAATCAGTAAAAAGAGGAAAATAAGAATTGGTGACATCGCCGTCATCAACCATCAGATAGAGAAGTGTGAGAGGGAAATTAGAAAACTCATTGGTATGGAAAAGATGCATTTGAAAAATGGGGGTGCATCCTCACAAATAGGTAGATATCAAGAGATACTAAAATGAAAATACTGAAGTGTTAAGTAATATCACGCAAGAAATGGCGAAACGAATTGAAGCGGTAAAGAGATGTGGTTTCTCAGGAGGAGAATATATTGGACTGAGCGGGTGACGAAGTATTGAGCAGAGAAAGAACGAAACCAAACATTATGAATACAATTCGTAAAAGACAGATAGAATTTATTGGACATGTAAAGCGAAAATAATGTATGGAATATCTAGTTTTGACTGAGATGAACGTGTCAGGCCAGGTAGTGTTATGGACGACAAAAGATGCGGGAAGGGGTGAAAATCCATGATCACCAACGTCCTTGTTGGACGTCGCACTTAATGATGTTGACGAAGACACTTTAGTACCGAGCTAAAAGAAGAGTTGAATTAGAGCTGAATGCCGGCGGCCGTAAGTAGTACTAACAATAGACAATTACAGCACAAGAACTACGTGCAAGGGAATACGTGCACTTCTAGTTGACACATGGATGTAAAATTAAGCACCAATATAATCATCAGTGGTAAAACTGCACACCATAAAACTAATCTACCATATCGATAACACTGCACAAATTACATGCAACACAAACATATCGTGCTTTTATGGTGACAAAACAAATGGACGATAATCTTGGTTGGCTAACAAAAGGGGACACAATGTACGAAGAAATATTTCGTGTACTTCATTATTCCCTTATCAACTGTCCTCGCCCCAGCTGAGGCTAAAATAGATGTTTTTAACTCACACACTACTCAATGTTTCTCGTCAGAGCAAACAATCAAACGACGCTCTTACTTCATCAGCTGAGTTCGATTGGATAAGATTCCGCTTGATTTCGCACTCTGAATTCTCACAAGTCGCCATGGTAACAATATAAATAACAAACGCTTGAAACTTGCTGCTCTATTTCTGTCTCTCTTCATCCTACTCTTCTGTTGGCAGATAAAGAGTAAGCCTTACAGGATATCACACTGCATGCGATACAGGTTTTAGTGCACAGAACCCTTATTCAGTGCGCATTAAATAAAATAAGCAATTAAATATTCTGGTGAATTTTTCAAGTGAAATTCAAGTTTTGAGCTTTTTCGGCTAGAAGCCTTAAGTCGTTATGTATGACGTCATTTAAAGCATAAAAGCTTTGTATTTTATTAACAATCGATCACTTTCGACTAATAATACTGAAATCTTTGTGCCAATGCAGATACTATAGATATTCCCAGTGATTTTAAAACAGTAGGCATTAGATTTAAATAGGAAATCTTTAGATGTTCGTCATTTTATTCAGAAATGCCGCCTTCGACAAAACATCCACCAAAAGACCGGTTTCGGGGTTACTGACCCTAGTCAGTACTGGGTAGGCTTCAAACCCGAGAAAATTCAAAAGACATCACTGCATACTACTATAATAGTAGTATAATATCCTTTTTTCATTAATAACATTTCATCAGCATAGCGTCTTAATAACATGTATGTAACAGGAGAGAGAAGTCGTGGATTACACAAGGCTACAAACGTTGCCAGAATGTTGGTGTGACTGCTGAAGCACTACAGAGTTATACAGTGTGTTGAGAAGGGGTAGGATTGGTGCATGTGGAAGCAAACGGTGTCAAAAGGAAAACTGCATGTAAAATGTTGAAAAGTCGGAAATCTACCCTGTGCTTGCCAAACGGCTAGTTGAAATGACTTGCAACAACATAATATTATGGATTACTGAGTTGGATGTCATCAGCTGTCATTAGAGGAGCTTTCGCGCAATGTAATTGCACATTACGCGCTTCGTCTGTCAGCTTTGACTATTGCCAGAAAGCTTGATGACCAAATAATGATCATCCTTAAAGACTGCCACTGTGCACCAGAAACACGAAACAGTGAAGAGATTGAGAAACTTAGAATAGAAACTAATGAAACTCTAAGAGGAGAATAATTACGGTGTTTATATGGATGAAATAAAACTTTTAAAACATATTTACGAGGCGTATAGTGAAGCACAAAGAAAAAGCGGAACCACGGAGTAGCTGAACTCCACATAGAAGGAGGCGTACAATGGTGTTAACACATACTGTAAGTGTTGTTTCATTCGACCCCAAGCAAGGAAAGTCTAAGAGCTCAGATTTCACAAAATGACTAAAACTGTCCTTGGCATCCGCTGCATGGTACAACAATGGTGAATTTGTTTCGGATGATATTCATGTCCTGCGGCTTTGACGGACATTATTCTACGATGATGACGGCCGGAGAAAACGTATGGTCGACCTTAAAGAGCGTAATAAAAAGTGGCAGTCAGCGCATTTCAGTAAATACTAGGAAAAACTGCTGTTAGCACAACCGAAATGGAACGGTCTTGGCAACTTTGAAGACATGTATCGAAGAATGTAAAAACATCATTACAAGAATTATCTGTTTAAAGTACGTTAATAATTGTTTACGCATTAAACCAATCCTGTTTGTATTAGAGGGATTATATGCTATTCTATTGCTGTTTTCAATAAATCTGATGTTTAATATAATATTTGCTTAGGAAAAGGTAGGTCAACTGTCCAGGATTCGCAACCGAAAAGAACGATGGGGAACAGGAGAGCATTCACAAGGCGCTTCTTGGCTGTCATATTTTTCCCCTTTCAGATTTTGTGAAGTCCTGACATTACAGCCCTTCCGAGGGTGATTCGCCTGTTTATTTCGTCCTTGAAGTCCAATTGTCATCCACTGTTGCTCCTAGAAGGTTAAACTTCGTTACAATTTCCACAGGGACGCCTCCTACTGAGAAGACGTCATCTATATCTTCAGTGGCCATTACTTTTGTCTTCTTCATATTTAGATATAACCCGGCTTTCTCACTTTCGGTCTTAACAGTCATCAATAAATCTACTTTCGTCTCTGCCAGAATTGTGGTGTCGTCGGAGTATCGTGCAGCTGTTGGAAATAGTTTCGGGTAGTCCATTGAAATAATATATGGAGATTGAGCCTTATATATATATATATATACATATTTCTACTATATTGAAGTCATGGACAATGGGAATCATAGCATTTCAGAATTATTGCAGCTGTATTTTTCACCTGGCGCTTCTCTGAGTTTCGGGGGGAGATCTATTCTATCGACATCATTTTTGGCTGCTACTGTACATAGGGCTGTCGGTAATATTTACTGATTTACTTTTTGCGTGGTTTATCCGTTATTCCAACCGAAAATACAGTCGACTACTATACTCCTGTATTTTCATCCAGTCTCCCTATAAACACCACGCAGTCCCACAGGGGACAACTTTAATATTCCTGCCTGTACTGTAGTTTAACGCGCGGTCTCCACTGTACTGAACAATTCAGAGTCGAAGCACTCTAAACAATGCCTACAGCTGCTTTGGAACTCTTCCTGTAAAAGTTCCATTACATCAGATCCCTGGTGCCGGCGGTGGGAATTTCTGATTGGTTCTCAAGCAGTAAAACATTTGTTATTATGAAATCTATTTCCGTTCATTCGTGAAACGCACTCCCAGAAGTGAATGTAGACGCGGTACGGTTCTTCATGTTAATTAATATATTGGTCAGAGTCAATTAGAGATTGATTATATCGATCGATGCGGCTATAGCTAAACACCATTTCCAAGCCAAGTGGAGCTGTTCTGAAATCAAATGAATCATTTCGAACTGAGAGTTACATGTCAATGTGGATGACCCCAGCTTTTTTTCCGTTGCTCACCACGTTCTGCCGAATGCCGATTCGTTTGAACTAAGTAGGGAGGCAAGTAGTATAGGAATAGTTCAGACTGGGCCACTTTCAAGGATGGAGATAGGGCGTACTTTTGAAAACAATGGTGCTTCACTTTTGTCGAAAGTTTTCCCATAGATTGCAATTTCTGCTATCCTTATACCATTTCTCATAGGAGTCTTTGCAGAACATTTTCGATGTCATTTCGTAGGTTCAGTTTTATTACGTCTGACTTATCGATAAAGTTATATCTTTATTTGTTTGTAAATACGCAATTATTGACTTATTACTCTCAATTATCAGTGTTATTTATCTGTTATATACTGTTAGCTTGAAAATGACTTTTCATAGGTAGAGACCAGTTGCCAGTATAAATGCTCTTATAAGCTCGCTTCGCTTTTTTATTCTTGAGCTCCAAATCCAATATCCAAATGCCATTACTTTACCTTATTGAAGTAACATTCCCTATCATTTCGTTTGCATAAAAACGGCAACTGTGTAGAACCGGTACTGGTTTAGAATGTGCACGCGCGAAAAAGGATTTTGCCACAAAAAGTGAGTTAGTAAAACAACGATTAACTCTATTATCTAAACACCAGCCGCCTAGCAGTACACAGCATAATCGATATGTGCAGAACAATTGCCTTCAATTAGTACATATAGCCGCCCGAACATTTTGTATGCGATTTTCAATAAAAAAGGACAGCACACAAAATAGATAATGTTACCTTTTTGACAGGGTAGAGAGTCCGCTGGAGGTTCGGAAAGAAATGAAAAAAATAAAAAAGACGTAAGCTACCAGATTATAGTGATATTAAATTCTAATACGAAATCTACATATTGACAAACGGAACGAAAATGACATTTCGAGCAGCCAAAGAAAGCTGCATTTGCCAGTTTACTAACTGCTGAATGTTGAACGGTGTACGATTGTTTATCCCATGAAGTCAAGCTTAAATTAAATCTATCCAAGCACAGTATAATGATCTAAACAGTCAACTATTAACATCTGACAATGAAATTCTACACAAATACTTTTTTGATATGTTGGGAAAGACGTTGGCGACATAATCATAAGATGCAAAAGACAACGTGTTAGACCGATTTTTTAATTCTGAAATCAAACGCGTTCGTTTCACCTCTGGCGTGGCTTCGTCAGTGTTGCCATTGAAAATACAGCATCAGGTAAATATAAATGATCTGTTTTAAATACAATTCGGAGTACAGAGCACTGGATAGAACAGTTGGTTCAGCGAACAGATTAAACCAATTGATAAAATAAGCGAAAGGTACAAATCGATTAAAAGTTGCGCAGTAGTACAGGTGTAATAGAGTCCCGCAAAACTAAAAACACTAAAAAATGACTTTATTAGACATGCACTACTGCGCGACATTTAATCGATTTGTACCTTTCGCTTATTTTATCGATTGTTTTAATCTGTTTACTGTAGTCAGCTCCGTTGAACCAACTGATCAATCCAATGCTCTGTATTCCGAATTGTATTTAAAACAGATCTTTTATATTTACCTGATGCTGTATTTCTTAAATGTAACACGCCAGAGGTGAAACGCGTTTGATTTAAGAATTAAAAATCGGTCTAACACGTCGTTGTCTTTTGCATTTTAATAATATATTTTTTGCCTTATTTTACATATGTGTGAAAATAGTTCTGCAGCAATCGTACGACGTTCTAAGTTTTGTGACTGCCATTGATTTGGTTACGCAAAAATATTCGCCATTGAACGCTGCTCCGGCTATATATACTGAAAACTAAGCTTTACGATACATTTTATTAATTTAAATGTGTTCACTTCATGCAATAATTCGAAATTTAAATGTTGAGTAAATTATTCCAGATGTAGAGTTGAACTGTACAGAAAACCTGGCTTGGTGGTGACGGAAGGGAAAACTCCAGGCACCGAGAAACAGCAATGTATAGACGAGACGTCTTATATAGGAAGCAAGAATGGATAGAGATATTGAGAACGATAAAGAAAGACGCATGTGGTTTAAATCCGTCGGCAAGTCCCACATGCACAGGAGGTCAGCGTATCAATGCATAAAGGAGTCCTTCGGCGATTAGATCTCATCGCACTGTACTCCCGGGAGGAGCAACTTACATCGATGTCGCACGGATTTGTCCATCTGCACCGAATGGGGACTGTCAAAATCGCTGGGAAAGCCGCTGGAGCTGCTCGAACTGGCGTGGGAGAGCTGCGGAGGCGAGTTGTACCGGTGAGTTAGGGTGGATCCAGCAACTTGCTCCAGACAGGACCGTATGCGGGGAGTTGTCTGGCGACCTGTTGGAGTTGTTAACAGAAACAGACACAACGGTAAACGAATTGATACCCCACCACTACGGATATAGCATAATTATGTTGTCATACATAAAATATCATCGAAATGTGATAACATGCCATCTCCTCGTAGACTACCAGTCGGAGAGAGTTCAACTTTTCGGTACCACTCTTTGAATGGTTGGGCACAATATGCGCTATGTTTCGGTTAATTTTCATCCTTATGGGAGGCAGAGATTCCGTTTTTAGAACTACCAAATCTTCACGCCATTTTATACCTGTTCTTGATATGCGATCTCAATATAAATTTTGAATCAGTTAAAGAAATAACCCCGGACCAAACACATTGCATTCTCCATTATTGATTAATTTGTTAACTTATTTTTCTCAACGAAGCAATGTTAAATACATAACTACAGAATAAGAATCTTAAGAACGAAATAGAATCTGGCAGTTGTTTTCCAGTATGTTATTGTTAAGTGTGTTTGATTGATGTTTGTGAGTTTTGTTATGTTGATCGATGGTAGCGTAGCACTTTGATGCATGATTGTTTTCCACCCATACAAGGCGTGCGTACTACGCCCAAAGCAGACCCATTCGCGTATTTATAAGACAAGAAGCTTTCATTTTCTCCGCTAGTAAATAAATAAAGCACTTAAGAAATTTCAATTTCATTTGGATAATGTTTCTATTAAAAACTGTAATGCTTCTATGGAAATGATGACAGTATTCGATTTAACACATTTCTTTGGTTACATTCCGAACTAGCGGATGCGTAGAATATATAGCTGTCCAACTATACTACATGTTTTCCAGTCTGTTTCGGCCAAGTACCAATGAATGAATTTCATCCAAAGAGCAGTGAATTTAGTTTCAAACATCCAGAGGAGAAATATACACAAACATACGACTGTCACTCTACATACACTATTTTAATCATGCGACGAGCACAACAAATTCTTTAATGTCCAACGACAAGCTACATTGCGACTCGCAGGTACCTTACTGGTTTTGGCTGAGTTGTCGAGTTGTATAGTTTACAGGTTTCTGTGGCTTGACAGTGGAGTGATTTAACGGGTTTTTTGGATTAAACAGCGTGAAAACGTCCGTACTCGGCAAGTAGAAACCGACGATCGTCAGAGGTGCAAATATTTATTCCGATAGATACATTGTCCAAAGTGACAGCAGAATTGATCCGCGAGTTTCAACAAATATATCCCGCGACTTCCTTGATTTATAGCGTATATACTGCAAATTTGCTTTTGAGCTGCAACTGAGCATCCGCATATAGACCGAAAGTATACAGCAAAATTAAAACTGTGCTGGATTTTCAGGAGATAAAGATTTGTCATGTTTGATTAGTTTCCGGTTCAATTTCCCGTCAGATGGTCTTTGCAATACCAATTCACCAGCCACAATCACTGACACGGAATACTCAACGCCAAAAGGCGTTGTAAATTTCGAATTAAGCTAACTTCTTATATGGAGTCAACGTTAACCAAAAAACGAATGTAATGGTCCACATGTCAGAAAACCATCGGTTAGGTACTCAAGTAAAGAATCAAACAATAGGAGACTCACCTTCTCGACTATGAACAGAGGGTGGTACACGCATAGGATAGGTGTCACCCTTCACTCGAGTAACGATTCCGCTGTCATCTACAAACATGAGCAGAAACAGAAACGTAAATATCTCAAACTATACTGAGAAATACTGGTCAGTTGAGAGAATGGGATAAAAACCCCCAATACACCACATTAACGATATTTTTTAAAATATCAACCACCACAATTCTTATTTAAAAAACTATGTTCAATCATAAAATAAACATCTGTTTTTTTCACTAATCAATAGCTCCCCTTCCGTAATACCCGCCTCCTCGGTGGGAATATAACTAAACACCTCCTCAACTCTTCAACAACTCTTCACTGTGTTAGTGTGCAGCAAAGTAGTACAAATAGGTCTCCAGCTGTGGAAAGCTGTAAAAGAGCCACCACGCTAATAAGTAGACAGCAAGTACAAAGAAATGAAATAGTTGAAATGGGAAGATCTAGGTAGGATGACCAAAAACTGCAGAACAGCTACAGATCGGCAGTGGAAAAGACGATAGGCTTCGCGGTTCATATTGCAAAAAAGCGTGGGTGTTTATGGGAATGAACAAGACGGTCATTTAGACAAAACCTCATATATAAATAAATCCTTTGCCACATTACTCGGACTGGAAAACCATAGGTAAAAGCAAACATCTCTTCCATTGTGAGACTGTACGAACCAATGCAACGGTTCAAACTTCGAAGAGCGTTTTTTCCTTTTTTGAGCGGTGGGTGGCCGAGTGTTTAGCGACGCTGTCTGCGAAGCCAGACATTCAGGGTTCAAATCCTGGTTGCGTCACTGAATTAATTTCAGCACCGCTTGCCTGACAGTAGCCGTGGTTTGGTGCGTAAAACACTAAAATATTATTGTGTGGTTGAATGGCCCCTCCACTAAAGCACTGTCTGCCCGAGGGTAAAACCAGTCGCCTCCACGTGGTGCCCTCATGTTGAAATAGCGAAATAGCTGGCAAATCCCCGGGCTCGCAAGAGTCGTGATCCAGTGACTGAGTGTAAAAACTGGTCAACTCCAATCCTCTGGAAGGAGCCGGATAAACAAGAAAGAGCCTTTTTAACACAACAGGTGAAAACAGGTTAAAACGGCTGGCGTACTCACACGAATGGGATCAGCTGGGTCCGCGAGCGGCAAATATGGGAGCTCACATTTTGTCTGAACAACTGTCTACAGTAGATACAAGGTCTTTAACTGAACGAGCAAAGATCTAATTTTTCAAACATTAGAAGAAGAAAAGGTCGTACCACAATGATTTTCTGTGAGACTTCAGAGACTTGAACGAGTGGCGTCCGGATTGGGAAGCTGGAGAGTCATTTCAACAAAACATGCTTTGTGACGATGCACAAAGAGCTGCTCAAAAGAGTACTCACGGACCACTCAAATAAAAGATCAACTAACCTTAGAGGTCGTTTTGTGTAAACAGCTAGAAGACATACAGTATATTTAAAAACAAAATCATAATGAGACGAAACTGTGTTAAAATTGGCTAACATTGCGAAGGTCACTTTTCAAAATCAAGGCCAACGAAATTAATTAATTAAATAAATAAAAACAACTTTTAATTTAAATTCGATGTCCCTTACAGTTTAACAAAAATCAACCAACATAAGATAGAAAGTTTCAGAAAATTATATTTTCAACATTTATACATGACATGCTACTATGAGTAGTGTAATATTATGCGAAATGAAAAATGGAATTTTTATGAGAATTGAAAATTTAAGAACGTAAACACCAAATATAAAATGTATAACTTATTAAAAATAGAAATATTTCCCCATCAATTTACAGGATTTATATTATCGGTTGAAATAAAAAAAAAAGAGATCTAAATTTGCTGTCCAACTCAAAATATGTCATTCTGAAAATCGAAACTGATCATAAGAGTGACAGACAGACAGACAGACCATTTTACAGAAAGACACAAAGACGCATCTGACAACCACTAACGAGGTGTTCGAGGATTCCAGAAACGTTTGAGTGACAACAGTAAAGGGACGAATTAAAAGACGGGTGAACAGCTATATATGGAGGTTATGAAAAGTTCACTTCAGAGCTGAATAAATAAAACGACGGAGCATCAAGTCGGTACCGCGTGCCATAAAAGTCAACATCACACTGTCAGGTAAGCTGATCAGGAGGGGAGAAGGTCACTCACCAATGTGCAGTTGGCTATCACTGGCCACGCTAATTCTGGACCGCCTGTCCACGGTCTGTCCAGTCGCCCAATTGGTCTCCAGACTGTGTCGACTGCCCGAGTAGGAGCTGTCGTCGGAGATCGGGGTCGAAACGGCGTCTTCGGGGATAAATTCGCCCTCGCCTAAAAACGCCATCCAAGGAGGTGTGAAAATTGCGATGATTGCGGGCACAATGTTAGAGAGAGTCGGCGAGTTGCAAAAAGCTCTCGTACACATCTTCTGCAAGCTTCAGATAATTCACCGAGTGAAATCACAGCTCTGCTTCAGCGCCCTGTGCCTAATATTGTCTCCGCTGATTTCAATTTTTCAGTCATTTCTTGATCATGTGAATTCTATATGAACTCTATCAAGAGTCTATACCTTTCTTCGATGTATTACTTTCTCATAATAATTGTGGCATCTCCATTTCTGTGAACACGAAATCTACTCACTCTTCTCTTACTTTAAAATTAATTTTCACTTTACTTCTCCAGTCTCTTGCCGTTCTAACTGCAATGTCTTGTTAATAGAGATTAATGGATTTCTTTCACATGCTCTCTCTTTTTTATAATGAGGCAACACACTGATTAATTTTTTCATGAATAATGGCTCTCCATTGTTACGTCACGCAGTCGTAGTTTCATGAACTCCAGAGTTTCTCCTTTCACTGTCTGGTGGGGGTCCTCTGATAGTTCATCACATTATTTTTCTCTTCCATTCCATGGTCTTTCTTCCATGCGCCTCGCAAAACGGTTCGGTTGAAACACCACACAACGAAAGTTGGGAATTATTTTTCCACCCAGGACCCTACGCCCCTTGGCGTCAAGGCAGGACACGTCTACAAATTTAGCTGCTCGGTGGATCCCAGCACGTCCTCTTCGGAACGGATGAAACGACACCTAACCAGTCGCATCAAGGAGCACCGGACGGGTCCCAATGCTGTTCGCTCACATCTGGCAATTTCGGACTGTGGTGGAATTGATAACCAGCTTTCAGTTAGCTGTGCCGTGCGTGACAACCATGAACTCTCCATTAACCCTATCCATACCGGGGGGGGGGGGGGGGATCGGCCCCCTGTTTTATTTTTGCTGCCATTGTTATTTGAAAAATCGCG
>JAUYWV010114373.1:0-12253 GCA_032274565.1 Nematoplana nigrocapitula
GCGAGTCTTGTCAAAGATTTCAACACCCTCCTTGATTTGGGTGATGATGACTCGTTTCGACTTTTGGAAGAGGATATCCAGCTGGTCGGTCCATGCAAAGGACACCTGGGTGAGTAGGCCCAGCCAGCTGCAGATGTTGGTCAGGTTCTGAGGAGTGGGGGAAGCCCTCGATCGCCTATATTATCTGTCGAGGCTTACCATTCTTTTTGGGGTTGATCACTATCTGGTGACACCATGTCATAGGTGTACCGATAGGCACTTCTTCGATGACTTCTAGGCAACAATCTTCTTTCAAGCCGGCGTTGACATCATCCTGCCAATGGATGGGGACAGGGATGGATGTGTGATGAGCTACTGGTGTGGCTGCAGGATCTACCATCAGACGGAGTGTTGGTCCTTCCATGACGGGTAGGGTCTGATGTGTACACACATTGAACGTGCTGGATGCGTAGTAGTCGAGGAGACAGGACTCTAGCTTAGCCCGATTTTCCTCAGTGGGAGGATATGGTGGCGTAGTGATGGTAGCTGACGCCGCGGGCAGTCACGCTCAGCTGTGCTCAGCAGGAGACTGGCGAAGCAGTGTCACTTGGCGTGCCAATCTTAGAGAAGTCGGGCTGGATAATGCCGAGGGCTTCGCAGGCTCCGCAAGAGAGAGAATGTGTCTGTGGCATCAGTGAAGTACACCACTTGTCTTGTCTCCAGGTCCCCGAGTGTCTGAGATGCAGAGGGGAGGGCGCCGATGATGTGGATAGAAACGTTGACCGCAGCCATTTTCAGCTGAACTGGGGTGAGGTGGCATGCATCGAGCTCCAGGTGTTGCAGGAATGAGGTGCCCGCGAGGCAGGACTGACAGCCTGTGTCCGCGATGGCATGGACCTGTGAGGACGTAATGGGTCGACATAGGGTAATTTCAAGACCCAGGGCACGCGAGTCACTCGGAAGATGTGAGACAAACACAGGGCCAGTTGGTTGTGGCGCAGAGGGTCCCCTTTCCCAGGTATCACGAAGATTGTCATACAGATGGTGCTCCATCACAAACTGCCCATAATGTGCTGAGAGTCGGCTGTCAGACTGCGTACTGACACTGCATAGAGTGTGGAACACTGGAAGCACTCGGTTCTGAAATCTCAGTTTGGGCTGGTGGGTTAGACTCAGGTGAGTGTTGGGACCATGCCACAGCTACACTTTGAGAAGCGGCAGGCAGCCGCGATTTGCTGGATCTGCACACACTTACCGCACTGGTGTCCATATGGACTGCATTTAGCCACCCGGCTCGCTCTATCCAAAGGGTGTTCCCTGGTGCCACAGAAGTTGCAGGGCGGAGTCGAGAGGCTGATCCTCCACCACCACCAGTGGATCCAGGGGGCTGTCTAGCTCGATGTGCTGTCGACGGAAGCTTCTGATAGTGCTGACGGCTGGTACAGCTGAACCTGAAGCAGTGGCTAGGCGTTGAGCAGACTGTTTGCCACCCTCCGGGGACTCGATGAATCGGATAGTGTCCTCGAGTGAGGTGGTTCTGTCTTTCTCAGACAGGAGGGAGAGCTTGATGTTGGAGTCATAGGCACCGCAGATGAGACCATCTGGGATCATCTCGTTGCTGTAGTCCACGGTTCTCGTTTCAGGACAGCTGCATTTGGTTGTATACTGACATGTTAGGGCGATGCCTTTCAGGTGGGCAAAAATGCGTGTACCGATTCGTATCGATCCTGTCTGCAGTTGTGCAGCTCTTCACAGGCCACCAGGACGTTTTCAACTCGGACAGCCAGATCTCTGATGCGTGTGAGGACAGTTTCTTCTTCTACAGTGGAGAGGTCTCCAAAGAAGCGTACAAGGTCCCGCCTCAGTGTGGATAGCCTGTTCATGCCTCTGTAGCAGGGCTATGAGGGTAGTGCGGTCTTCCTCTTAAATGCTCTAAGTGAAGTCAGGATACGTACATTGGATAGGCTCTTGATTTGACATGGTGTGATCATAAATAGGTAATACTCTACAAACTGTTGAAATGACATTCACTAAAAATGGTCAAATTATACTATAAAAGCCTGGAAAATATTTTTCCTCAGGAAGAAATCTGGAAAAACCTAGAAAACTCAGGGGAAAATGTTTTTCATTAGTGTTCGACACCCTGACTCTATTCAACCTGTATGTCACCAGTGATGACTTATAGCTTAGAGACATGGGTGGTTAGGAAGGTGGAGGAAGCAGTGTTGAAGATTGTGAAAGGTTAATGGTGAAAAAGATTTGTGGAGTGAAGTTGACTGACATGGTGAGGAGTGGTGGGTTGATGGAAAGGATAGGGTTCAGTGAGAGTGTAAATCGAAATAGATGATCAGAAAAGAAAGTGGTGAAAGAAATAGAAAAAAAGAGTCAGCAGATGGAAAGAAGGATGAAAGTCAACATCCCCATTGTAAGGGGGGAAATGGTGATGAATATAAACAAATTAAACATCCACTCTGCTAAGTTATGCCCTTTTAGTGAGCCTTTATCTTCTTGAACTCTTTTTCAGTATCTGTCCTTCAGAGAGTTCCATGGCGCTTCATCCAGGATATTACTTTGATGCTTGGAAATATAAGTCAGTCACATATATTAGTGTCAGGAGAGTAGGGAATGTGTAAGGATGACATCATTCTTAGAGGCAAGAAAGTCACTGTTCATGGGTTGTCATGTTGGTTTATTACATTTTCCCATTAAAGAAGAGACACTTCTTTTCCATTCAAGATCTCTTAGGTTGCAGCAATCCATTAATCATTAGTTATTGCAAGTTACCTTTTGGCTATTCATTTGCAAAATGCCTTTTGTGCCTCACAACGACTACTTTTCATTATTTGTTGGTAGTAGTGGTGGGTAATGCTGCTGGGGCCCAAATTGGGTCACCAGCAGAGACAGACTCGAAGAAGAGAAGAAAGGGGTGAGGATAAAGGGTCAAGGGGGGCAGAGATGGCCGAGGAAGGGATTGGAGGAGTCCCAGATGGGGATGCAGTCGTTGAAGGGGAAGGAGAAGAGCTGGTGCACAAGGTCTCCGGTGGCAGGTGGCGGAGCCTTCCAGCCTAATGTGGTGGGGCCTGGTGTCCAGGGGGTGTGGCTGTCACCTGAGCAGTGTTGGGCTATGAAAATGGTGTCTTTGCCCGGGGAGCGGCCGTGCAGTTGGGGGGGGGGGGGGTTGGTGCTAGAGAGATAGTTGTAGTTGTTGGTGCAGAGCATATGAATCACGGTAGGGACATTAGGTCTAAATCACTAATGTATCATTTGTGGGCAGGCATTATATTTACAAGCTTTCTACAACTGAGATAGGTCATTCTCAAAATCTCTTCTGAAAATATTTTTAAAGCCAACTCTGGTGTCAGATTGAGGCAATAGATGAGCTCCCTCTTGCCGGCATCCACATATGATTGAATGGCTCGGCCACAGTCTATCACCCAGGGTGGAGCGGGAATAGTGACCTTCATTAAAGGTAACCACTTTGCCACCACCAGCACACACGCTTGTTGTGTCACCTTCTGCTCTGAGGCAAAAGCCGGGCTGAAGACAGCCCGAGACCTCCCTGACTCCCAGTCTTTGCTACGTGGCTTAGCTATGGGGGATTCCAGACAGACTAACCCAACCTGCCAGATAATCTGGGACTCCCTCCTATTTCTGGCTGGCCCCTAAAGACAAAAGGTGACCCTACAGTGGGCTGCGGCCACTGCTCCATCTCATGGAATGAAGCGAAATGGCAAGAGTACCGACGAAACAATGGAACCTTACCTACTGGAACAATGTTAAATACCCACTAAAGAGAAAGAGAACAGTACTTGCAAGTGTCCGTTCTGAAGTTTCCCAAACACTGGCAATGAGAAGGCCGATACGGTGGCTGCCTTGCAACAGATCGGTTTAGCCAGGCTCACTAGAGTCTCAGCAGCTCCATCACCAGATGGGAGGAGATATTCTTGGCCGACTCTCCTCTCCGTAACTACCTCCACCGCATCGAGAAAGTTGAGACACCAGATTGCCCCGACTGCATAGGCGGCCCTCAGGACACTCGCCATCTGGACTGCCCTGTTCATACCGCCGCCTTCCTCTGACACCTTGGCTGGCTCCCTCGATAGCCACCAAGGGGAATAACCACTAACAAAGCACTGATATGTGGTACATTCCCATATGTTGTGTGAACTCTCTTATACTGCGGCGAGATACACATTGTGCAACTGTGCTGGGATTGTCTTGACTAACAGGTTGAGAATAACAACATGCTCAGTCGATTTCAAACAGGATTTTACTCCGGACATAGCACTGAAGATAATTGCTAAACCTGTTCCAATCAATCAGGGATGGATTTGATAAGAGAAAGCGCGCAGTATTATGCCAAGGTGTATGACCAGGTTTGGAAAGACGGACTCATACAAAAGACTGAACAGATATGTATCAACAGTGACTATGCCCTAAATGACAGGCACCAAAGCTGGATGCTGTAGAAATCAATGTGAAGGTTTGGAAATGGAAGGTGTTTAAGGAAAGCACTGCCACAAGGCGCCGTGACAACTACTTTTGTTCCTTATTTTCATCAACGATTTGGAATGTGTCCTTCTGGTGGAAGTCCATATCAGTTTATTTGCAGATGATAATTGCATTATATATACGCCCAAGCAAACAGAATTGCAGATGCATTGGTACAAAAGGCAGTGAGTGACAAGGATGACTTGTCCGACTCATCATCGCAAAGTGCGAAACTTCTTTATTCACTGAACAAAATATCCACATTTGTAGGAGTGACCTACGACATAAGAGGTTTGGGGAAAATGTCCAAAGAATACTAGGAAAAGTGCAAGGAAGAATGAAAATCAGCGACTGGAGAATTGAATATTCCAGCTTGGTTATTTCCTACCAGGCACTCATTTTTCTTTTTATCTAACTATCATGCGCGAAGATGACTGGAAAGAGCAGTGAAAGCGCTGTATTATTAACAAGAAATATTGTTACACGAGTTATACTGTATTTCATGACATTTTCGCATAAAGTGTTATTATTAATTATATGTAGATATGCCACTATTTGTGTCCAATTACTCTGCACCGTTTACTTGCCTTGCTTTTTTCCAGTGAACAATGCAAATCTTTGTGAAAACCCTCACTGGGAAGACCATCACCCTTGAGGTAGAGGCCTCGGACACCATTGAAAATGTGAAGGCCAAGATCCAGGACAAGGAGGGAATTCCTCCCGATCAGCAGCGCCTGATCTTTGCCGGGAAGCAGTTGGAGGACGGTCGCACCCTGTCCGACTACAACATTCAAAAGGAGTCCACCCTCCATCTTGTGCTGCGACTCCGCGGTGGTGGCAAGAAGCGCAAGAAGAAGACCTACACCACCCCCAAGAAGGTCAAGAGGAAGAGGAAGAAGGTCAAATTGGCTGTTCTCAAGTTCTACAAGGTGAGCACACATTGTCCGGTTCTCTCTGTCCCAGCAAACGGCAAGCACTTGTTTTTGACTATTTACCAGTATTATCGCTCATATGAAATCAATTATTTAAGTGGTGTACATCTCATTGAGCCGTGGCCCTTCATCTGATGTGGGCTGTGGTACTTATTTACACTCTGCGAGAGTTGCGTCATGTGAGCCCTTCATCTTTAATAAAGCAATGCCTTTCTCGATATGCCATTTTACGAGGAAAATCCTATTTTCTCTTAGAGCGGGTTTATACACAGCATAAAATTGAGGTACTGTATTTACTAGCTATAAACTCTGCTTCCCGAGTACCATGTTTTTATATTTCCTTTCATCGTTTTATGTTAATTTACTTATAAATAGGTGTTGACTATGTGTGTGGTTTTGTTGGTTCTTTATCTTCTACAGTTTTAACGCTATCACTCTGACTAAGGCACCATTCTACGCAGAATTTCACTGGTCATGTGATAGTCACGGTTTCCCAGTGATCGAACCATCGTAGCTACCATGGCGGTGCGAAAACAGTCAATTTTAGAATTTTTAATGCTATTTAATTAAAGCGATTTGAATCTGGCAAATAAGTATTGTTCTATTGAATTAATCGGGCTGAATAGGGTAGGGTATCTTTGAATTCTTTTGGACATTGGGGCGGACATAGGCATAAAAAAGGACATAGCAAAAAAATAATTGCTTAGTAATGTTTTTGGCAAGCGAAGCTGCAATGAGTTTCTAGTCCTTTAAAAATGTAGAAAATCGTTATTTATCGTGCGTGTATTTTATATATCATGAATTCTATATGTCGATAATATCGAAATATAGAAAATTTTCACTATATGTCGATAATTATATACCTCAATGTCAATTGATTTATAGGTATGTAACAGCGCTATCTTTCAATTCCTCAATGGTCTAGCAAGTATACTGGTTCTCACCCAGGTGGACCAGTTACAACTCCCGGTCTAGGATTTTTTTTAAATTTTGAGAAAATATTTTTTTTAATTTTGAGACAAGCTATGTTAATAAATTGAACTGAACCAAAACTCGACCTCAATTTAATACTAATTATTGTATTTGATATCATTTAATTTTTAAATTTTATTCAATTTATACTGACTGTTACGTAAAATACGTACATTTTTCCTGCACTACTGAAATCACCTATGAGTAGTATACAATGTGTATTTAGTCTATAATGCTACATGTATTAATAATATCGACATATAGTGGTCACCTATAAAAATGGAAGCCTTGGATTATATTTATTAACATATTTAATATTTTGAAGAAAATAAAAGTATTAAATTATTATCACATATAAATACAATTTTATAAAACAATTAATTAGGTTTAGAAATATATAAATTAAATATGTCGCACGTTGATGAATTTGTATGTTTTTCTAAAAATTTTATAAATTCAGTCATGGTATATTACAGTATATAGATTTATTTATTCCCTTTTTTAAATTGGGAATAAAACCTTTCAAATCGAAAATTATTATATTAATATTTATTAAAATATGAATACAATAAAACATTGAAAGTTTCACAAGCGGAAAAGTATTCAATATTTCCAGTGCTATCGTTGTTACATGCTAAGAACAGAAAAATGATTTTTTCCACAATAAGTATTCCTGGACCAGTTGTTCAAAAACATCTCCGGCATTTAGTAATCCCAGACTTGTCTCCTATAGGTTTAAGTGTGATTTAACAAAATTTGGTCTTATTCTATTTGCTACTGTACGATATGTTTCATTGTCTTCAAGAAGTTTCTGAACATCCTTGTACTTTCTTTCAGACTAAGCTTCTCTTGAGCACGATTGTGGGGGGACGAGGTCGTAAAAACCTGCATTATGATGAAAATGGAAAAGGTTCTCAGAAAAAGACGTGGAACAGGTTTACCAGTACCGCTAGCCCGAACGTCCGGTATTCTTTTGCATTCCAGTCCGTTTCAGTTAGGTCCCATGCAATATAGCTTTAGTGTTCCGAAACGCGTCACCCTAGTAGATATGGGCTTGTTCTAACTTTCTTTTCTGTTTAGGTATGTATGCATGCTGCTAATTTCCCATGAATTAGTATTCCTACGCCACACATTCCACAAAATGGATTTCTAAACTTCATATAGACATAAGAATCTCATCTGCCGCATACTATTGACTACCGGCTGCCATTATCACTGAATTTCCGGAAACGCGTGATTAGCAGACGCCCTGCAGTCATTGCTGATATACTTGGGCTAATATAAAACATATATAAATACCTTTATAATATCTGGATCGGTGAAGACTTCGTTCAGACGATAGATCTCGTCTCGGAGAGCAATCGGGTCGATAATGAAGTCTCGCTGCCGAGTAGACAACTGGATCAGGGAAGTTATCCCCAAGAAGCTCCGATAATGGTGATGCTGAAACAATCATCAAATATATATTAATATCCAATGCGACTACTGCCTGTCATACATATAATTGGGGACGAGGTGGCTCAGTGGGTTGAACTGCCGTGGTGAGGTTGGTGGGTTAGAGTCCCGGCTCGGGCTGTGATAAAATTCCCTCGTCCCTGGTTGACAACTGTGTCAATCGAATGGTTAGCGAGCCGAAAGGTTTCGTTTGGTTTGATGCCGGATCTTCCAGGTGGCGCTGGGGACCATGAGACCGAAAATCACTCTAGCCTTTCATGTACGATCAAATCGTTATACATGATTTCCAGAATATACTACTGCTAGTAGTATGCAAATAAATCAATCAATAATAAGAAGTATACAAAAGAAATCCACGCTCTTCTATTGCAGATTTTCGTCAATACACCTACATACCTCTAAATCGACAGCAATTTCATTTTGCTTTTTGAGAAAAGCGACAAGTTTCTTGAGTTCATCCACCGAAGTGATTATCTTCAATTCGCAGGCATCCAGCGGCACGGGGAATTGCGGCTCAAAATCCGGACGAAATATTTCCACTGGCGGCTCTAGTGAATCCAATTCGAAATCGTAGGGATGCGGATAGCTAAAAGAAGTCAAAGGTTTGATCAGGCTGTAGGATCTTTTTAAAAAATAGAAAGGAAGCATTCTTACACGAAATGACTTGATTGGGCATCTTCGGAATTTACCATGACACTTTCTACAAAGTAAAACAAATTAAATATGGATTGTATGGATTTTGGAATGAGCCTGAACGTTAAAAATAGACAAAAATAAAAGACAAAGTGTGAAATCAAAGTTGATGGCAAAGAACTTGAACAAGTGACCGAATATGAATACCTTGGAAGCTGGATTACAGAGGATGGTAAATGTGAGGAAGAACTAAGAAGTACTGGAAATGCGAAAAGCGACTTTTGGAAATTTAAAGAATTCTTGAAAAGTATCCCCAAC
Organism: Nematoplana nigrocapitula; assembly: GCA_032274565.1. NCBI lineage: Eukaryota > Metazoa > Platyhelminthes > Proseriata > Nematoplanidae > Nematoplana > Nematoplana nigrocapitula. Next base: position 8,781 of record JAUYWV010114373.1, read on the forward strand.
CTTACATAGTTTCTGTACTGTAGTAGGGCATGCTAGCGAAGCATGGACATCTAGCAAAAATATCATAGAAATACTAAATGCATTTTGAAATGTGGTGTTACAGAAAACTTTTGAAGATAATCTGGACTGAAAAGGTGACCAATGACAAAGACGTGAAAAGAATTGGAAATAAGAAATACTTTCTTGAAAGTCTGATCAGAAGAAAAATGAAGTTTGCAGGATACGTTATGAGAGGATCCTTAGGGCAGCTACCTGCTTTGGTTCTAGAAGGCACGGTAGAAGGGAAACGGGACAGAGGTGGGCAAAGAGAAGCTTGGGGGAGATGATATAAGGAAATACAGAGAAAGTAAAAGCATGGGGATTGTAAAGAGAAAAGATGAGAACAACTGGAGTGTTATGGTTGCCAACCTTCTAACAAACAAACAAATCACTTATTGGGCTGGAAGGCCTCCTATAAACTCCCCTCGTCTTTGAAGATCTCCCTCTAGCTCCCAGGGGAGAGGGATGGTCTAGATATGTCACTTCCTTACTACTCCCTGATTCTGTCAACTCAATCCGCTCATTCCCATGGTTAATCCTGTTCACTACAACTGTATCTAAGATCGTCCTTGCATGCTTTAACAACTCGCGGTCAACACCACTCTCTCATGGGCCCCATCTTGTCCCCTAGGCTCCACGCTGACTCCTTCGCCATACTAGTTTCTTTCTGCTCAAAACCACTCTCCTTCCATCTACCTCCCTCAATTTATTGTCTAAGTTCAATCTCTCAGTCTCTCTAGAGGATCCTCGGGTACTCAAATCTACCTCACCTGCTATAAACTCGCTAAGACGTCTATCATTACCGACCGGCTCTTCCTACCAGTACAGTGAAGCCTTGTTAATCCAGACACTTTGGTTGCCAGAAAACATTCCCGATTAACGAATTTTCCCGACTAATGAATCACTATTTCTCTGGCAGCTGAATATCATCTGTGCATTCGTATACTCCTGGCGGTCAAACCAGCATCTCCATTTGTATGCAAGATATCCCAAACCAATTGTAACTTCCATCCAGTCTATTAGCAAATGGAGAAAGTTCAATCTTGCTAAAACACTTCTAAATACTATAATACATTTTAATTTCCGGATCAATAAAGAAATCTGCATTGCGAGGTTTCCGGATTAACGAGACTTCAATGTGCTAATATTTCACTTCTTAGAAGTAAAACAACGGTCCACCCATGCAGCCGCCTTCTCGTGGCGGAGGTGTCCCACTAAGGCAGGCAAAGTGTTGCATTCCCTGAGACTTCCCCCAGGGGATTTCTCTCCTTTCTTCTCCTTGTGTCAGGAAGGTCAGGCCGCTGTCAGGACCCTCGACAGGGATTACAACACTCAAACTGTAAAGGTATAGGCCTACTGTACACGATCTCATGCTGCACTCTACACACAGACGCCTTCCCACCTTCAAGAGAGCGCAGTGCGTTGGGTTTCTCCCTGATAATTGGAATAAAAAGTGCCTCTGAGTTGTCGGGTTTCCTCGAAAATGAGTCCTGGGGACGGGGAATGTTCGCTGCACCCAGCAGCTGAGTTCGCCGGCGTTGTGCGAAGGGGTTGGACGCTGACTCCTCCTAGAGAAAACGAAGAGGAAACATTCATTTTCTTCTATTTTTAAAAAAAAAATACTAAAATTTTATTCCTAAAAAGAAAGTACTGTAGATGGAAACATAACATGGAAGCAATCCAGCCTGATGACCGTCTACTAATTTGTCGTCTAGTCAAAAAATTGATCATACGATAGTCCAATAAATGTCCGAAATGGAATGCTGTCATAAATTTCCATGGAAGCATTACACATTGCATACCAATAACAGGCATAAAATGACAATAAGATTTGGTAGTCTTAAAAAGTGTCTTAAAACGAAACCTGTGGCACCCATACGCATGCCCTGCCCGCCGATCAATATGTGGGTACCCAAAATTTCATCTCTCGCTGATTGATGATCAAGAAGGAGAACATACTACACACAGACAATTAATTGTTGGGAAGCTCTCCATATTATCACATTCCAAGGATATAGTGATCGGGAAAAGAGCACATACCGTGTTGCCCGCAGTTGGCTTGTTCTTCAACCAGGTCATGGGTTTCCAGCTTCTTCGATTGGGAGCTTCTGTGCATGACACGATTAACAGCGGGTTGCTGTCAGCTGCTCTCGGATTCTCAACTTCATCCAAATCTTTCTTCTGCAAATGGAAAAGTTTGCGCCCCTTAGAAACAATACGAGTCTACTGCAAATAATAGAGGGACTTGATGCCTTCTCCAAATAAAACGAAACTAAAAATCGTTATGCAACAACATTACCGCACAACTACAGATCATCTAATGTATGTATTTTAGACTAAAAATTGCATTCTTTTTATCAGAAAACCGCAATTATATTTATACTACTCATTTTTGTATACGAGTAGTATGTAAATAAATTGAAATTTAAGAGTAAAGTAAATTTAAATTTGTCAAAGTACATATATTTTAACCATTACAATTTCAGCGAAGTTTAACAATAATCCCATAAGTACTTGTTTTTCATGGTTTAAATTTTACAGTGTAATTTCCAAAGTAATCATTTTCAAACTCTTTTAAATTTTGCAATGTGGATATATACCATTTTCCAAATAAATCTACTAATGAATCATTATTTTTTGGCAGCTGAATATCATCTAGCTGTGTATCCATATGTTACTGCAGCCAAAAACCAGCATCTTCATTTGTATGCAAGATATTCCAGAGGAATTGTAACTTCTTCCATCCAGTCTATTAGCAAATGGAGAAAGAAAGTCCATCTCGCAAAAACACTACGAAATATAATTCATTCTTATAATTCCGCAGCAACACGAAAAAACTGTTGTTGTTTTTAAAAAAGAACGCTCATGAAAATCTGATCACTTACAATTTTATCCAAAAGTTGATCGTTAACATCGACCAGTGAGGCGAATTTTTCCCCTAACGATTTCACTTCGACAGAATCCAACAAATTGCCTTCCGCCTTCCGCTGGTCAATCAAACTCTGGATTCTATTAACGGAGGGAGGGGAGAAACAAATAATAATAAACTATAATACAGAGATTCGGGGGAAAACAAACTTACAAATTCAAAACTCTTCCAGCGTGCTGTTCCACAACTTTCTTGTATTCTGGGACGACATTGTAATAGTTGTACTCTGACGACCCCTGGACTGGAAGCTGTGCGGACAATTTCACAGCTTGTACGAGTGCTGGAAGACTTTGCTACAATGCAGACAAAAGAGAATGTCAGGAACAATATAAACTGAGCGGAGCATTATGAAATCAAATGTAAATAAAGGTATATAACCTAAAATGACCAGGTCTTTAAAAAAGGGCGTCCCGAGAAAGTATGACTACTCACGCCTCCCTGTTGCGGGGTATAAGCACAATACAGACAACTGATATGCATCAATAAGTGGTGGGGGGGGGGGGGG
>JAUYWV010114384.1:0-12251 GCA_032274565.1 Nematoplana nigrocapitula
TTGAGTATAATCAATGGAGATGAAAGTGAAGATGAACAGCATATAGCAAGTGATGATAATTCTCAAGATATTGGTAGACATGAACTCAATATGAGTCTAAGGAAGATAATGAAGTTAAAAATGACAATGGTTAGCATGAAGGTGATTATTATTTAGGACTATTTAGAAAACTCAGTTACTCTATTGAAAGCCTCATTGATGAGAATCTAGAGTGAACTACTTCTACCTATAGAAATGAACTATTTAGTCATAAATTGAGAATGAAGTTTGTTATACTGATAAACAACTATTGCATGCAGAGAACAGGTAGTGAACTGAATTTAACAAAGATAAACTACAGATCAATATTTTGGTTAATACATGTTGATTGTAAATGCTTGGCTTCTCTACATAAGAGACAGAAAAATCTATTATATCAATAACCATTACAATATCTGAGCAACTCATCTATGGTGACAAAGATATGATGTCAAAGCCAAAGACTGGAAAACATCAGCATTTATCAATTCAGAATTAACTAGGGTATGACAGTTATTGACCACTTTCAAGCCTACACACCAACATAAAGAGTCAATGCATTGTTTGCAAAACTAGAATCATAGTCTTTTTTGCAAAAACTGTACTAAACAATTGTGTGTTACAAAATCAAAAAAACTGTTTTACTGTGTACCCCAAAAAATAAACAGTTTACCTACTAAAAGTCAGTCATATATAATTTCCGGATTATGAACATCTAAATTTTGAATGCTTAAATAACTACCCTATTGTTCATCATGCTTTGCATTTTTCAAACTATAATTACATCTTTTATGTGCCTTATCGTGCAAATGTTGTAATTCCTTACATATATAAATATACAATAAAGAATATGTATAGTAGCCTATTTCTCAAATAGCAAAAATTAATTCAACTTTTAAAAAAGGTTTTTGTACTTTTATGCCTAGACATGTTTGTACTATAAAGGAAATTATAACAATCATTGCAAAACTACAAGTGTACTTTCTTGGGTTTAAAATAATTTAAAATATATTTTAATTTAAAAACAGGGAATTAATATAATGATTATAATAATTCTAATTGAAAACAATGTAATACTAATAAATAAATTTAAAATATATATATATACAGTACAGTTAATAATAAACTTATTGATAGTTATTATAAAAAATAAAATAAAAATACAAAAAAGTATAATTTTAGTCATAATAAATACAATTGAAAAAAATTATTAAAATTATCATTAAAATAATATATATTATAATATATAAATTTAATTATAATTTAAAATTACTATTATAATATATTCTGTAAAAATTATGTTCAGATGTAAACTATCGACAAATATAATCTAATCTTATTCCATAAAAAAATGATAAATAAATAGCAAAATAACCAAAATTAAAATAATTTGTTTTTTTGTATAAAATAAAATATGTATTATCAATATAAGAAAAAGTTGTTAAACAATTGCATTGAATTAATGAGAAAAAAATCACATTTATCATTTTAAGTAAAATATGAATAAATGAAAAATAATAATAAAATTTAAAATAATATTAAATATTAAAAAAAAAATTTTTTTTAATTTTTAATTTATAATCAAGCATAGAAAAGTATTTTATTAATTTGAAATCCACATCAAATGAAATATCCAAAAAATATATATCAATCAACAATAATAAACATAATAAAAATATTTGTAATTATTATTGTACATTCAACATAAATTAATAATATGGATGTTTATAAATGGAAATAAATTTAACTTTAAATAATTATTGATGTAATGTATTTTAAACATCAAATCTGTACACGACATTCACAGTGTGTAGAAAATATAATATCTTGTTAGAGCTATTTAAAACGCACATATAGTCATATACAAAAATCAAACTTAAAAAAACAAATCATAAAAATACTAAATAAAATTAATTAAAGATTACAAGTATCAATTGCCTTCAGAAACTTACCTATCTTTATCTTTTGGAAAAGAATGAAAACGTAAATTGTTATTTGGAAACGTCTGTGAATTACTAAAATGTGTATTTTTGCAGGCAAACGCTGAACAAGTCGGCATTTTGTTTACCCAACATAAAATGGTAGACTTGAAAATATTAAATAAAATTTAAAACAAATCAAATGAAAATGACATTTTTAGCAATATACTAATTATTACATAAAAATATGTATTAAATTTACGTTAAAAAACAATAAAAATAAGTATTTTTGCTATTTATTATAATTTCGTACAGGAATAATTTTTATTCAACAAAATAACCAAATTTTAATAGAGTCCATAGCAACCACCTTAGAGACAGAACTCTATGTATACTCTATGGTTATACTGATGAAATATCTAAACAAGAGAGTTGTAATATTATCGCGTGTGTTTGTGAAGACTGTTTATTACTGTTTGTCTTCGTCAGTATGGCGAAGCTGTATCTGATTACATGATTTTGATTTGTTTCAATATGCTACCATTTTACCAGATGGTATAATCGATCTACAGTAATACGGTCGGTTATACGGCCGGTTATACGGCCGGTTATACGGCTGGTGCGTATAATGCATTAGCGCCGGAAAGGGAATATGGTTCTTCAAAATATTGAATTGCTCAAAAAAAGTTTTGATAAATGTTACTTATTCATGACTATTCTTGGTGAAGACTCAAACCTTCATCACTGATTATACAAATTCGACAAGGTCGAAATCATCAATGGAACTAACATTAAATCACATGTTGAAATTAATGGTTGGCTCTCTCGAAAATTAACTTTCACTCTCACAAGAAATCGAGAATCAAGCCAATCAACCAACAATGGTATCAGTTCAGTCATAAATTAAAAATCAAATTGCCAACGACTCCAGACAAATTTTATTCGGGGATTTTCAACAATTGCAGTTTTCTAATTGCTCGTTCAATTAACAACATGTAATCGCAATTTTTTAATTGGTTCTTCTATGTCTGAACACCGCACATCCACCTACACTTCGACAGTTGCGCGTGTTTGACCGCCTGTGCCCGAAAACTATATTCACCGCGTTTTTGATGCGATCAGTTATTAATTAGACAAACACTTGGATTAGGTACAATAAAACGTGTGAACTAAATAGATTAAAAAATATCTACAAGTTCCTTTTCGTTAGGCTTGTTTTAAACAAAAGGGTTGGACTGTGTCCTGCATATTTCCAAAATACAGTATTCTAAAAGAAAATCAAAATAGGGATGCAGACAAAACACTGCACAGAACTGATAACTGGGGAATCTCGAATTTATCTTCTCCATTTCAAATCCGCAATCAACAGCTTATGCAGTTAAATGTAGCACTGGTCTTCATTCATTCCCAGTACCAAATACAAGTGTCATATTCTGTTTGACCAACTAGCACATTACGAATACGGCAAATATAGAAACGTCGGCCATGTTTCATCTGCTTAAAATACTCAGCTATTTACTAGTTTGAATAGATTTCTTCTTATAACCTGTACACTCTGTGAGAACGACTGATTTATCAATCAGTTAACTATAAAAGATACTACCAGCTGGACTAGGAGTCTCTCCTGATTTTTTCTGCACGAGGACAGCCATAGGATGACCTCATCAGGACTTGGAAAGTTAGACATCTTCAAAAGCCTATTTCAAGATGACCAACAACGCGGCTATTCTATCACACTTCAAGATGTCGTATGCCAAACTTTGTTATCGGAGATTGTCAAAATTATAGCCTGCATGCTTTAACTCTACTTTCAAACCTTGCTAAAAAGCCAGTATTTATCAGGTTAAAATATTGTAATGTAAAACTGTCGAAAATCTGATAAGGTCATTTTAATCCCACTTGTCTGTTTAAGTCAGTATATATCCTACGTGGCGTAGAAATATATATTTTTCTCCTTTGTTTGAAGCCGATATACTTTTGTACAATTCTTAAATTTCATGACCCCAAAAAATAAAATTAGGACATACTTTATACGATTATTGATAATACGTGTACAGACGGTGTGTGCCAATATGTCTGATACTTCTTATCTGTCGTACTAATGTGAATGTATTGCCTGCCTCCAACAAAAGATGTTTCGCCGGTGCTGAATAGTGGTTGTAATTAACAAATTTTTATCTCAATCACGTCATGTTTCGTCCTCACGCAATTTCAAACGAGGAATATAAAATATTTGCATCATTTCAGACAAATAATACATGACGAGTATAGAAAAACAGTCCATTAAAAATCTGAGAATGAATGAATCACCACATGCAGATAAACGTCTATTGCGTGTGTGATGCATGACTTCATATGAAATTTCAGAAGAAAAAAGTTTAAGGGTGAACAGGACAACAAACATTGATACATTTGAAGAGGTTAATTAGGTGGTTAGATTTATACTCGTTATTTTTCGAAGAAAAAAATTATTAGTCTGTGTTAACCAAATATTTTCTACACTGGAAACATGGACAGATAAATTCTCGTCCCCTTCAAGTTTCAACTAAAAGCAATCTCAAATTCCTGACAAAATCCCTCCTACTTATTAAAGTTTGGTGATCTATGGGAATCCGACGTGAATTAATTTGTCAGCATTGATCAATGCTATTCAGCTATGAGTCGTTTATCAGAAATGACAGCTTACAACCAACGTAAACATCTAATAAACGACGTCGCATTTCAATATATGTACTAATTATCTAAAATAAAAACATTTCCGCATCAAATTTTAAGATTTATATTATCGGTTGAAAGCAAAAAAGATTAAAAAAATGTTGTCTAACTCCTCAAAATAGATAATTAACTCACGACGGGTTTCGTTTCTGTTTAGGAGGCAGGAGACACCTTATCCATTTGGTAGAGTTCAACTTTGGTGAGTAAAGAGAGCTAATCTCTAAATCTCGCTGCTATAAAATAAAGTGGATTTTTACCACAATGTTATTCAGCTTTATACTATCTTCCCAAGGCGAATTTGTATTTTCCTTTGGCGACTATGTATTTTTATTTGATGAATTTGAATTTAAAAAGGAGTACGTTCAAAAAGCATATAAGCAAAACAAAACTCTATATGGACAACAGACTCAAATTCTGAACGAGCAAGCAGAGAGCTAACGAGGTATGCATAAAAGCTGTGCCATAATTGATCATATAGAGCTGACCCACACAAAGCATCATCAAGCAGGTCGAAAGATAATTTCAGTTGTTGTACCAGTGCGGCTCGAAAACGATATTCACTCCGCTCTTCCCCACATTCCAAGGCAAGAGAGAGGATCACCTATATAGCTGTCTAGCTGACGAACGAGCGAGAATGCGAGCAGGAGAACGCTGGGTTTTGACGTCGAGAGCTCATTAATATACTCGGAAGAGAGGAGGACACGAAAGCCTATTGATTGATGTTAGTCAATTGATAAACAAAGGTGCGAGTCGATTTGGAGAGAAAAAAGTTGACAAAAGAGTAAATTTCACTAAACACAAAAGCAAAACGACTTAGTTTTCCATAGAAGAATGAATGAATGAAAGAGTATAGCTAATTGAGTATTCTCAGCGCAAATATATCTAATAGAAGAGATTTCACAGTTGCCGTATCACCAAGAATAGTAGAATACCATGTCTATCATATACCACATCGCAAACACATGTCTGTATGGATAATCTTATCTATAATTAGAGAAATGTGGGTATGTATGTATGTCTGACCGGTATTTTTCTCCCAACTTTCTTGACGGATTTGAATGCTTGATGACTCCAAAAAATGATATGCCTATGGGTAACATGGGAAAAAATAGCCACGAGATGCAAAATTTCTAATTGAGAGGCCCACAACAGAAAATACCCCCAAAAAACATGTTTTTGCTGCGATGCTAAATCAATATGTTGCAGGAATTTTTATTCTGCAGTAGCCGATTGATAAATTTGAATTTTGCAGAATAAGCTATTATTGCAATGCGAAGTGAATCAACTAGGAGAATGGAGATTGCTGCGATGCTAAATCAATATACTACATAATTCAAATTCATTGTGATAGATAGGATTACTTACGCTATATACGGGTAATCCTATTTGTTTTCTTTAAAAACCTAAATAAAAAGAATGTAAAGTTTTACATGGCTAATACAATTGGAGTCGTCTTATTGCTTAACTAATGTTCAAATTTTACTTTTTGTTTTGTGCTTGCTTCTACAAATGCGATTACTTCTTCCACATCAAAGATTTGTTGTTTATTTGAAATATGTAAGTGTAAATTTTGTAATTAAATAGAAAACGCGTCCGCTAGCATGGAATGTAACCAAAGAAATATCACTTGCATGAAAAATGTTCAAATCGAATGATGCCCTGATTTCCATGGAAGCATTAAAGATTGCAAATCAATAACAGGAATAAAATGACGTAAAGATTTGGTAGCCTTAAAAAGGACCTAAAACGGACCATAAAAAGCGGAACTTGTGGCACTCATACGAATGAAACAATCATATAGTGCATGAACTGCCCCGCCAGTCAAAGTGTGGGTATCCAAAATTTCAGCTCTCTAGTCCATAGTCTAGGAGGAGATAGCGAACACATACAGAGACAGACAAACACACAGACAGGCAGACAATTAATTTTGGGAAAATCTCCATGTTACCATATTCGGAGGGTTTCTTTTTTAATAAGCATTATATTCTATATTAGTGCAATAGATGATATCTGGTAAGACTATTAATGACTTTGGGTCCGGGAAATATAAATTTAAAGTTAATTAAATATCCTACATTAGGCTACGGACTTCACCTTATTTGTTAACTACAGAACTCTCCTTGCTGTGAAAAAATGCATAGGGTTTTGGCAAAACCAACTGAGAGTTGCGATGAAGTTGTTTTATTCAAAAAACAATTTTTTGTCGTTATTGGCACGATTGTGACTGGCTAACCTGCCAAAAAGGTTTATCTGCTTATGTCCTTTACGATCACGTGATCTGCTAATACCTGCCTGATACTATTTCATAACTTTGAGTCCCTTGCATGCGGCATAAAAAAGCGTCGGCAGTTTTCTGGCCTTGTATCTCTTTGTAACAAAAATCAATGCGACGCCGACTAACGACATTTAATCCTTTCCCATTGTTCTGGATAATTGTCTGGGTGAGCGTGAGAAGATAATGGGATTAGATGTTGCTCATGAGGGGGATTGCACATTCTCTTCAGTCTTCGCTTTTCGTCTGGGACGGACATGTATTTCAGTTGAATTCTATTTGTTTAAGCAACAGAGGGCACATTATCGACTGATGCTCATTCTCTCTATTCGTCAGAAAATTATTTTCTTTCTAATGCGAATATTCTCCTCAAGTGAATCCCAAGGTCAACATTTTTATTGAAAAAACAGGAAAACAAAAGAGTCCTTAGTGTAATGGAATATCACCGAATTAGAATAACAATTATACCAGTTTGTTGTTTACTGTATTTTTATAAATATTTTTATTTTCATTATACGTCAAAGTGGTTAACATGAATTTTGTAGTCATCTTTTTTATTCGCCGGCTACGTTTTCTTATAACTGACTATTTGGATATTACAAAAAGCAGTGAAACACACACAAACCATTACTAACATGACAATGAAAAGGTTAAAGGTATTCTTATTGCCTCGTCTGCCTGACAGCACATTACTTAATCAGACATATGAGTCAACACAACTGAACATTTTTGTCAGCAATTTAACGGTCATTTACATGTGGATTCCATAAAAATTTTTTTTTTTAAAACTAAGTAGTGCTGGTTATCTACCACTATAATTTGCTGAATACGCCGTCTAAAAACACAGATTTTCTTTAAATATTCATTGATTAGCCCCATTCGCCTAACAATTGTACAATTACAAGTGATATTCTTCAATACAATTGTATGTACATTCATCATGTTAAAAATAAAATTTGTGAAATTTCAAATAACTCAACCTATACTTCTATTTCGTCTAAGTGATTGTTGCAAATAGCAGCATACTGAATGATGACCGTAATTTTGTTGACGCTGTAGCCATTTTCAGATACTCTAAAATTCGTTTAATTAATTAATATACGATGAATTTACCTCTAGTATCTAAAAATAACAATTTTATAGAGTATGATTCGCCGGATTACTCCCGATTTTAGTTAACATCTTCTTACACAGTTAAGCTGAAACTAACGTAGATCTACATATATTAAATATGACTCCACAACAAAGGTATTGAAATTCTTTACTTAAAACGAAAAGAATACCACTAGAGAAGTACTGGGTATAATTTCAACTGATATCTATGAAATCCCAAATTCTATATGTCATAAATGTAGTGAAAATATGTGTGCAGTAAAAGAACATTAAATTCAATTAGGTCATCTATTTCATAATACATGACGAATTGTTCGTAAACCCATTTAAAAGTATAAAAAACACAATCATAATTAACGACATATGGATTTGCCTGATTGGCTGCAGATTTTCAAAATTATAGAGATAAACTGTTGGCATGACCAGGGCGGCACCTCGGTTTAAATAGGCTTTCGAAACCACATACTGTATATTCTTCTCAGATGGTGTACAGTAAGGGGAATATAAGCCTATGGCTAATTAATAATATTAATACATTAATTTAGGAAAAATAACATAGGTACAATAGTAGGCATTAAACTAAATGTAATTAAACAAATTTTAATTTAATTGACCAATAATTATTTACAGTTATCGATTGGTGTGCAATTATATTTGAAGGAAGCGTGATCGAATTGTAGGAATATTTATGTTCATAATATTCATTCTTTTTGGTTTGTTTCTAATGAACTGATGAATGTAGGAAACTAGAATTCCTTTAAAAGCTATATAAAGATATTATTACACATATTGACATACACATTCATGAAACTTTTTTTGCTACTCTGTTTTTTTTCGAAAATGTCCCATGCTATCCTGTGTAAATTTTAGGATATTCTATTCCATTTCTACACATTACTCTGTTATAGTCTGCCCTCTAAGATGCTAATCGGCAACACTGTGTGCCGTATTCTTTACAGTTCTCAACAAACCAACAACTGCAACATCATATTCCAAGTACACTCGTTCGTTAACTCAGATTTGTCATGATTAGCAGCAGTTTTTTCTAGTAGTAAGCGCCAGCTGTAAATGTTTTATTTGCTGCGATATAAAAATAATCACACCAAATCGTATTAGAACGACAAAATAGTCGCCAGAAGGAAGCTTTTGTGTATCTTCCAACCAGACTGCGAAGCCCAAGCCAGCATCGCCAGATTAACAAAGGAGTCTCGATACTATCATCACGAAGCCCCTTCAGGATGAAGGTAGTGGCGGAGTTATCTTCAGGGGCGACCAGGATTGGACCCATCACGTTTAACGTCCAGCAGGTGGATTATACAGCCGCGGTGGTATAGTAGTAACAGGCTTGTCACGAACACGGAGGTTGACTGATTTGATTCTCGGCTTGGTCAACCTTTCATAATTAATTTCAGCGGCTGACCAAAATCTAGGTGCCACGGCAGCACCCGGCGTGGTGCACCGTCTAAGGTTGCCTGACTCACGGCGTCTCCTCCTGTGGCCACTGCTGCCCTCTGCGGTGGATGCTAGTGTCCACCTCTGCATAACTACTATCATAGTAGTATGTCACGTTAATCACACAGGTCTGCCGTGGAGGGTTTCGATGGGCATGGTTGGGTGGAATCGATGCCGCCTCCATAAGCGAGGGGTGGGTAGGTGGGGGATGTCGCCTCCCTAGCTGGGGAGGTGTCAAGAATGCCGCAGGAAAAAAACAGCAGCACCGAGTCAGTCGGACATTGGCAGGCCCCCCTAACAACAAGAATGTGAGCCTGAACAGAAAATACAGCGCATAGGAGATCGGGTCCTACACATCCAGTTCGCGTGGGTCCCGAGTCACTGTGGACTTCAGGGGAATGAGCTAGCCGACGTAGCTGCCAACGAAGCCCGAGAGATGAACCAAAACATCACCCCCATCCCGCTCTAATAAGCCAGTGCGGCCATCAAACGTGCGACAGCAAAACACGTAAGAGCTACTGGGGGACAACATCGCAAGGTTCGCCAACTCCGGTCAGACCAGTCACCGATCACGCGAGAGTACCTATTGCCAATCAGACGTCTCGAATCCCGCTCCCCGACTGCCCGGTGTGAGGGATACCGGAAATTGCTGGTTGGCCACCTGCTACAGGACTGCGTGACGGGTAACCAACTGCCCGCACTCGAGGTCGATTGTACCCTCACCCCGGGCATTGTGCAGTACCTACAAATGATGGGGCTCCTGACGCAACCCGCCTATATCCGGTCAGTAGGCTGAGCAGGCGTGCGATGAAGAAGTAGTAGGAGCAGGAGTTCTGGACAGCGCTGTGCCGAGCTTAGTGTAACTTCAACATGCGCTTTTCAAATGCAATCAGGGTAGCATACGTTTCCTTGCAAGGATCACAAAAAACATGGCACCATGGTGATAGTCTGCCGCAGGAGCATTAAAAACTTTTAGTTCTTTTTAGTAAATCCCTCACTATAGATGCTTTATTGCGGCAGTTACTTCCTATAGAGTAGAGTTTAACACAGTGGAACAATTATCAGCCCATTAAAAGATTGCATGATGAATGTAAATTGTCATCGACTTTCGGAGTGAAATACTATGTTGTGAAAATATTAGGGAATTCTATATAACATTCTATGGTACACTGCCTATAGCAGAATCCTATTTGCATGCATGATTTGATAAATGTAACATAATTGTGACATTGTTTACGAACAGTTTCAATTCTGAAAACGGGTAATTTTCCGCAGCGTGTACAGAATCGTTCTTTGTGTATAGGTCTGTCAGCTTTGTAGAGCAAGCTTTTGTTCTAGGCATGCAGACAAAATTTCCGGAGTTTGAACAAATTCTTCCAGTAATTGTTGAGATTCTATACGCAATCTTCGATTTTGTGCATGAGGTTAATTTAACTGCGAGTAAACAGTTTTTTTTCTATTTTTCATATTCTCAAATAAGGTCTGCCCAATGTCTACGAAATATAAAAAATAGAAAATATCCACGGATTCTAGTAGACTCAAAGTATAATTATTCATACAAGTAGGATTACCCGTAGCGTTAGTATATATAATCCTATCTATAATTAGATAAATGTATGTATGTATGTAAGTATATCTGACCGCATATTGATTTAGCATCACAGCAATCGCTTATCTGCAGCATATCGCCTACTGCAGAATTAAAATTCCTGCAGCATATTGATTTCGCATCGCAGCAAAAACATATTTTTTGGTTATTTTCTGCTGTGGGCCTCTCAATTAAAAAATTTGCATCTCGTGGCTATTTTCCCCATGTTACCCATTGGCGTAGCATTCTTTTGAGTCATCAAGCATGCAAAACGTTGAATTCCGACGTCGGTTTCCAACGGTATATCTTTATTATTGCAATTAAATGCAGCACAATGTCAGCGTTCCATCGTCCACACACCGAACTGCATCACATGTGACCAATGGCGGTCTCCTTAATAGCTTCCCTAGATATATGTAAAGATGCAGAAACACAAATCCGATCTCTATGGCTGTCACGGCTTCTCCGTTTGTTTGTCTGTTACTGTACTATGTTAAGGGCTAAATTCCCGCCAATACTCACTGTAGCGTCCCTTCTTGTCGTCGAAAGCGGCCTGGGCTACAGTCAGGCGTAGTATTTTCTCAGCGTCCACAGCCGTCTGGTAGAGCTGTCAGCAAACAATGGGAAGTAAACGAAATCAGACACGACAGATTGATCCGGACAGGACAGCGCATCTGCTTACTTCGTTCATTTTGTCCAGATCGGATTCAGTCTTGTTCTGCGCGAATTCTGAGTTGATCTTCTGAC
This sequence comes from Nematoplana nigrocapitula, assembly GCA_032274565.1. Lineage (NCBI taxonomy): Eukaryota > Metazoa > Platyhelminthes > Proseriata > Nematoplanidae > Nematoplana > Nematoplana nigrocapitula. The sequence continues at coordinate 11,825 of JAUYWV010114384.1, forward strand.
GAGCAGCTGCAACAAGAAACTTCTGCATGTCAGCGGGAGAATGGTCAGGCACAGAGAGGAATCAAATATTCTAATCTAGCCGAAATAACATCAAACTTGTATCTCATTGGAACAACAGACTCTGTGCAGCCAGTCGGGAGTAAGGGTCAAATAAACAATGACGCTTTAACTATTTTTCTCCTCTACCTCACCGGTAAACTCCTCCTCCTCCTCTTTCACCCTTTATTTCTCTCTCGCTGTCTCAAACCCTCCATTTCTCTCTCTCTCTTTCTTAAACCCTCCATTTGTCTCTCTCTTTTCTAAAGTACTCCATTTCTCCCTCTCTCTCTTTCTATCTCTCTCTCTCAAACCCTCCATTTCTCTCTCTCTTTTCTAAAATACTCCATTTCCCTCTTTCTCTCTCAAACACTCCATTTCTCTCTCTCTC
>JAUYWV010114395.1:0-12249 GCA_032274565.1 Nematoplana nigrocapitula
GATGGATTCCCAAACCTCCGGCGCGCACTGTCTTGGCCACCATTGACTTCTCCCGTGCCTTTGACTCCGCCTGGCACTCCGCTCTCTTCAATAAACTTCTTCACCTTGGTCCCCCTCCATGCTTCGTCCGTTGGACGCAGGCATTCCTCTCGGACCACAGAGCCACCGTGACTGTTGATAACACCCGTAGCCGCAACTTTTGCTTGAGCCAGAGTGTACCTCATGGGTCGGTTTTCGGTCCAGCTCTCTTTCTCTTCATCGATGACATCTCCCCCCTTCAGTGCGAATCTCTCTCTCTCTACGTAGATGACCTGGTCATCTGGTCCTCTCACAGCACTGTGAGCAAGGCAACGTTTTCAGTCTAAGAGGATATCATTGCATCCTGGTCTGAGGAATGGCGCCTTCCGCTTAACCCCTCCAAATGTGAGGTATCGCTCTTCTCCGTGGACCCTCATCAAGTCCACCACCAACCACTGCTTACTCTGAACGGCTCCCCTTTCTTTCCACACCACCCCTACTTCTCTTGGTATCACCTTTGACTGTGAGGAGATCGATTTCCGCTACCTGGGGAAGGGAGGCGCCGGCGCGAGCTCCCGTTCTCGGAGATGAAGCAATGGCCGAGACCCACTGTAGGTCGACCTTTTGACTCCGGGGCCTGCTAGAAATACGAGGGATTCCCCAATTTTCTGTCAGGTTGGGTCGGTCTGGCTGGAGGCCCCGTCGCTAGGCGGCGTAGCAGGGACTGTGAGTCAGTTAGGAGGCGGATTCCGGAGAGTTGGTGGATGCCAGGGAAGTCTTGGGCTGTTTCCAATTCGATGAGGCAGGCTGTTGCCTCAGCGCGAGAGGAGGTGACGCCATTCTGGTTGATTCTAATTTTCAGCTGGCTCACCAACCAAAAGATCTTGGAGTCCTTCAGATAGTTTTGATTTTGTATTTGATTTCAATACTGGCCAACAAGTCTCGTGGGAATTTAACATTGCGTATACAGTCCCAAACGAAGAACCTCGGTTCCATAATACAATTCCTCCTTAAAATGGACACGAAAAGAGGCATTACCAAAGACTAGCATGACATTAGCCATATATACGGCAATTATTGTCCGCTCTCGTCGATATTAGTTATATCTTTTGGACAGGGATGCATATGGGCGGCAAAATTCAGCTTACCCAGAGATACATCTTTCATATTACTTTAATGTTTTAAAGTATGCTAACTCTAAGATATTTACTGGTGTGCTTGCAAATCAATGCGTGGAGAACACAAATCTTTTCTTACTTTGTCTTGCCTAGATAAACTCCAGGTGTGGGCGTATGAGCCCTCTTTGTTATGCTGAAGTCACAACGAATGTTGCGACCATCTATATCCATACCATGACATTTATCTTTAGCCTCGCGAGCGTCCTCCGTATTTCTGAAGTACACAAATGCAAAACCCCGAGACCGACCTGAAATTTAAAAAAAACATTCATTGTGTACCCTTGTTATATACACACAGACTACATACAAAGCTGTGTATTAAGGAAAAGAAGTAAAGGAAACATTATCAGATCACTTTCTGTCTACCTGGTTTCTGGAAATATAGGATATATACCAATTAAATTAAGTGAAATGCGTTGTGAAATAAGAAACAATATTTAAAACATACTACTAGAAAGCATTATCGCTAAGTCACAAACGACCGCAATGGATAACCTGTCCCATCTGACGTACTTTGTCTCTATCTGATTTTCGTCCTAATCTAATTGTACTTCCGAATAGTTAAGATTATGAAGTTGAAACTTTCCCTTTTCGAACCATTATCATTAGTCGACTTACCCGAGTGGTTATCATATACCATTTGCACATCTTCCACATCGCCATAGCGGGCGAAAACATCGTAGAGGTCCCTCTCACGGGTACGCAATGCCAGGCCAAACACACCAACACAACGCGAGGGTGATGCGTTGTTCCGATCGTAATGTCGACGATTGCTGGGGGATCCACTGCTTGAACGGTAATAGCCTGCCCGATCGCGTTTGTCCCGACTACCGCGATGTTCGCTACTGAAGTAGTACACATTAGTTAATCAAATTATGTACTGAAGGAGATATTTAAGTATGGTTCTCTAATAGGCAGGGTTCCCCTGCTTTTTTTCAGAATCAAATTTCCTGATTTTCTCTGATATTTATACATATACTAAATAAGTGCATATTACGTTTCCCAATGGAATAAAAAAAAGAAATTACCAACAGATAATGCTATATAATTAGAAACAATATTGATTTTTTTTTTACTTTCTTTAGATTGATATTAAAAAAGGAAAATTAAAGCCAATTAGTTTTCCTTGATTTTCCCAAAAATAATGAAATTCCCCGATTTTTCCTCTTATTATCATTTTCCGTGAGTTTTAGCTCATATTGCCATTTTCCCCTGATGCGGGGGAACCCTCAATAGGAGTATTTTACATTACAAGTTTTTTAAACTACATATGCTTGACTGACCTGCGACTTCGCGATCGACTGCGAGAATATTCCCGATCTCGATCATAGCTGCCTGAGCGGCTTCGGGAGTATGATCGTCGCTTTGGACTAGGTGAACGGGAAGCGGATGTCTTCTTTATAGGGCCACTGTGTCGTCTACCATCAGGCGAGTGAGATTGGGAATGACTCTTGGCCATCTTCACACCCTCAATAGGGCTACGGCTAGCACTCTGACTCCGTCTGTCTTCTTTCTGTAATCATAAACAAAATTTTGGACTTATACTGCCGTGGTTTACAACGTGGTTTACAAGGTTAAGCTGAGACATTAAACTATCTTTGTAAAATATCCGTTTGTAAGCAATTACAGTATATATTTTATGGCTGTTTTATTACAAATGAATATTTGGTCCCATAACTACAACCATAAAATCTGAAATATAATTTATGAAATGATTTTAATTAAAATATAATTTAAATGACTTTTAATAAAAAAAATGGTATTCCAATGGAATAAAACACACATGTTTGAATGTAATGTTACTCACATAGTTAATTCACTAAAGGATCTACACCATATATTATAATAAAATAAGATTAGAAGCAAAACAAATAAAATGAATTTGATATTTTGACGATCTATTCCAATTTGTAGCAGTTTGCCTTTGTCAATATCTTCCAAGCTTCAATTAAAATACCGGCAGAGCCCTGGCCAAGAAATTCTGATGTGAAGAAACGTGTCACAAACTGATTTCCAAGCCAGAATCGTAGATGTACAGTATAGGGTAATTTGGCAATGTGCTTTTCAGTTGATATTTGACATATGGTACAATTCCATAAACTGATGTATGTTCAACTTTGTTAGCCTTAAAAGTCATGCCACATTGTCTTTTATCCTTTGAAAACATGATCTTCAACAGGTCAATGATGAAAAAACTAGTTTGATTTTACAAGTGTGTTACAGAGAACAAATACAATTGGTTTTCTGTAGTCATTATTGAATCATTGAGAATGTAGAGGCTAAACTACACGTCTTGGTGGATGAAATGGGTGGAGCTTCAGGGTCAGAAACATCTAAGAACCTCTAGGTTAGTACTTATGGGTGGTTTGGAAGCAGATAGTGAAACCAGCAAGATCACAGTATCACTAGTTACAAACCATTTCACAAAATTTAGAAGAGTGGACGATGAGCAAATCCCTATTATAGGCTTGTGCTTTTGTTTTTATGTAATTATAAAGAGCAAAATCCCCATATTGCTTAGAGCAAGTCTTTTGTTATAATTTAGAAAACACTGAGGGTTTGAATTTACCTGTCACCTGTAAAACATTAAAATTTGTTATAAATATATATAATTTTACAGATTTTTGTCTTATTTTTGTAAAATTTTAGCAAATCCATAAATGTTGTAAATGAATTGCAAAATCACTGGCAAAGGTATCACATATATCTGAAAGATTTTTCTTAGCATAAATTAAAATTACACTTCTTCTTCAAAGGATCCCCATCATTTGTACTGATAAATCACATAACAAAAGCTGCCAAAAAATAAGTATATACAGGCTTAAAATGATCGACTGACAAGATGTTAGCAAATATATAAAAATGTCCATTAAATGATAAAAAGTAATGATCTCTTTTTAGTATTGACATAATGCGGTAATTAATTGTGCTCAGGTTGAGCTGTGTCTATAGATTGCTGCTTGTTGCATGTTAAGGACACAAAAATATACACTTTATAATGAAAGGTTGTTTTTTCTTACATTGGCAATGGAAAATGTGCTATGAAAAATAACAGATTACGATATATGGTGTCAACTGATTAAATGAAAAGGCGTTACATTGTAAACGGGACTGCAGAACTACAGCTTTGACTCTAAGGGCTTTAAAGACTGCATGGCTACAACTGAACCGAACTACAGATGCCACACTAAACTTCGAAAGTATTTAATTCTTTTGAATTGAAAAAGACTCTTGTGCGAGCTGGGATATACATTTCAGCCAGTGAGGAAACACTGGTCAGGAAATTTATTCCTTTTCTCCCACCATTTTCGAAGATGGAAGCACACCAGTTTTCTCTGTATATTTGCGTCCACAAGTTAGATGGCTTGTTGAACACATGTCAATGTTACCTTTGCAAACTATGACCACTGTTGCTCCTGCACCAACGATGGCTGTCTCTTCTGATTCTATCTCTGACTAAAGTAATGCAAATGAGTTAATGTCCGTGGATGCTGCTCCTCACATTTCATTTTGTTATATTATTCTTTAGTCTTCCTGCATTATCTTTCAATATCTCTCGTTTGTTTCTTTTGCTTGTTTTCTGTGTTCACTTGACTTTTTAGTTTTCTCCTGTCATCCATTTTCTTCATGATGTCAATTGTCTTTCACTTATGTTTCATTTCATGACCATACTTTCTGCAAATTTGAACTGCTGTTATTGCAATACATTCTATACATTTGCTTCTATGTTATGCTCTTTGTATGTGTTGTTCAAATTTTTCTTGAATTCTTCTTTCACTTCTTCACTTTGCATTTTAATATAAATTCCATGCTTTGTTCTTGTTCCTTTTCTTCTTTATAACTTTTAGATTTGTTTTTGTTTTCACCAGTACTGGATTATGGTCTGCCCCAGTCTGATTTTTTTATTTTTTTTATTTCGTAGCACAAGCAAATTTTTTTTCTATTTTTTGACGCAAGCAAATTTTTTTTCTATTCTTTGACGCAAGCAAAATTTTTTGTAGGATATTCTCCGATGCAAAAAATTGGTGGATTCCGTATGTGTCAGGCGATGTGACAATTAGGGCAGGGACAGTTGTTGTTGAGAACAAATGGTTTGTGCAAATGACAAATGTCTTGCACTAATAACAAATATCTTGCGCTAATAACAAATGTTTTGCGTGAATAAGAAATAATACTTTTGCTACTAATAAATATGTACTACCAATAAAATAAAGTATGCTATCACAAATATCCTGCAAAAATAACACTAGATGCATAGCGCTATAATAAATTATTATTCTTCGATTAAAATGTTATATGCACACTCTTAAACAAATATCCTGCACTAATAGCAAATATTCTTTGCAGTTATAAGGTTTCTGGCTTGAATAACACTGATAATATATTCATTTTGCTAATAATAAAGAAAACTTGCTTTTGTTGAAAAGTTGTATATGCTTGTGCTAATGACAAATGTCTTGTGCTAATAAAAAATCTTGGACTAATAACAAATGGCATGCGCTAATAACAAATGGCTTGCACAAATAACAAATGTTGTTTTGTCATTCAATATTAGCTGAAATTGCATTTTTTCATATTTTAGGTTTCAGTCAAGTGAATCGTAAACAATTATCTTCTTAGTATGCTTTAATATACATAATTAATCAAGTCACTTTTAATTGGTTATTGGTGCAACCATTTACCTGTGCAAATTACCATTTTGTAATTAGCCCAGGGCATATTAGTAATTAGCGCAAATTAGTAAAATGCGCCCAACAATAACGTTCAGAAAAACCAAAAAGTTGATACTGATAATAAATTATATATTTAATATATACATATAGTATATTTGTCTTAGTAAGATATAAGAAATAAGTCAGGCGATCAACAGACTGAAGTGTATTGTAAGTGAATTCAAAACTTTTATGAATGCAAATCCAAACCGCCTATACAGCAATGCACACTGCACTAAGAACAACATTCACTATCAGAACAAAGTTGCACAGGCCCACACAACAAATAGTCGGAGAGACAGATTATGTAGAAACATCACCAAGCACCTGCTTACAGGACAACTGAATGTTCCAACAGACATAGAGAGTATGTAGAAACGACACAAAGCACCTGCTTACAGGACAACTGAATGTTCCAACAGACATAGCTTGATCACACCAGGTAAGTACATCGAAAGTACATTTACTGTCACAACTTCCCCCCTGTTAGGAGAGGACCAAGTCCTTGAACCTTGAAAGCCATCGGCAAAACCTCAGTCCCAGGGGTATCGGTGAAGTTGTGGCCAGAAGAGTGGGCTGAGTTTCTTCTGTACAGGGAACTGTATCTTCAGCCATAAGTGAGTTGTGTCTCCATAACGAGCTTGTTGTGGTCAATCGGAAGTGGATTGACAAACGAACTGACCCCTCCTTTGTTGGAGATTCCTGATAGGCATACCAGACAGGAAGTCTGCTTCCCAGGCCAGTGTTCGATCTTGTAGTAATAGGCCGAAAGTTCGATCAACCACCTCTTGAACATTGCGGATGTCATCCTGCTCACAGATGCCGCAGAACTGAACATCTGTTGCAGAGCCTAGTGATCCATGACAATCTTGAATTATTGCCCATAGAGGTACTTATGAAGCCATTTGACTGCCCAGAAGATAGCCAGAGCTTCCTTCTGCATCTGAGAATAATTGCATTCTGAAGAGCTGAGCTGTCTTGAAATGCAGATCACCAGCTGCAACTTCTGCTCCTATTGCCTTCTCTGAAGCATCCATGACCAGTTCCGAGTAGACCCCCATCTCGAAGCTTCGCTAAGACTTGGCCATTGATAACAGAATCAAGGAGAACGTTGTAGGCAACATCTGCTTCTTTGGGCCAGGACCAGTCTTTGGTTGCTAGAATCTCAAACAATGGTTGAGCGATCTTCACAGAATTCGGGACAAACTTGGCATAGTATTGCATCGTTTCAGGTTTTGGCACTTGTTTGAGGGATTGAATTTGGTCCACATCTGGTCAGATACCCTGTCCATCAAGGTAGTTGCCAGGTACTTGATCCTTGACACTCTGAAGACTGACTTCTTTGGATTAATCTGCAGATTCCTTTCCTTCAAGGTTCGTAGAACTCAAAGAAGTGCTTCATTGTGAGTCTTCCTGGTACTCCCATACACAATGATATTGTCTTGGTAGGCCCGCAGTCTTGGTAGGCCCGCATGTTCATGATTACTTCGTTTATCACCTCCAGGAAGATCCCTGGTGAGATGTTGAGACCAAATGGCAGGTAATTGTACTGGAATAGGCCCCACATCATATATTCACTGTTGTCAACTCCTTCAAGGATTTATCGAGAGGTATCTGGAGAAACGCATTTGTGAGATCAATCTTCGAGCAGAACTTGCTCCCCACCAGTCCTTGGAACATCTCGTCCACCTCCAAAATTGTCTTAGCCATCTGCTTCAGTTGAGGGTTAATGGTAACCCAAAAATCTCCGCTGTCTGTTGGGCTTGATTGGAGTGACGAACGGAGTAGCCCAGGAACTTGAGCAAACAGCCATCAGGATGCCTTCGAGAACCACCTCTCGCAGATTGTTATCCAGGGCTGGGAGGAGACCCATGGCCATACCACAAGCCTTAAGGAAGACTGGTTGTCCCATTGACTCCAGATGAATCGGTTCAATTCTGATCCTGCCTCTGTTCTGCCCACATTCGTGAATCCATGCAGTGATAGGAGCTGGCAGAGGGGTGCTGTCTTTGTCCGGGATTGCCAAAATGACATTAACATCAAGAGCTTTCAGGCTATCCAGTCCAAGAATGCATGGTCCCGCTTGCGTCACGATGAAGATGAGGTTCCATCCTGTACTGTGGTAGTAACTTCTATGTACTTCCTTGGCCCCTTGACAGGAAGCTGTTGATCCCTTCTTCCAATTTTTCCAGGCTTGAAGAAGTGTCTGGAGAATCAATAAACTTGATGGCAACATCTTGCCAACAAACCTTAAAAATGTGGCTGATCCTGTGGTACTTATGACTTTGATATATAATATAAATATATTTTATATTATATATATATATAGTATATTTGTCGTAGTGAGATATAAGAAATAAGTCAGGCGATCAATAGACTGAACAGTGTATTGTATGTGAATTAATTTTTTTTAAACAATGCAAAACCGAATCACTTTTATAGCAATGTGCACTGCACTAAGAACAACATTTACCATCAGAACAAAGTTGCACAGGCTCACACAACGAATAGTCGGAGAAACAAATTATGTAGAAATATCACCAAGCACCTGCTTACAAGACAACTTAATGTTCCAACAGACATAGCCTGATCACACCAGGTAAGTACATCAAAAGTACGTCTACTGTTACAATATTCCATCTGATTATAATGTTATTTCTTAGTCATATGGCAAATTTCAATTGACAAGCTGAGGTAGTGTCAAATCTATCCGATTGACCAAATAACCTGCAGCAATTATCTATAACAGGTATAATTTTTTTAAATTGTTTGAAGTGCCCCCCCTGGGCATGTGCATGATCTGGTATTTAAAACTTTTTATTATATATTCAGATAATGAGTACATAGTCAGTCTTCATAGACATAGTATACTCATACCATAGTAAATCATTATCTGCAGCACTCATAGCTTTCTATTCCTGAGAGTACATAGCCCGGGCTCAAACCAGAGTTTACTGGATTGTGAACCCAATGCTCTTACCACTAGACCAGTGCTCTCTACAGAGTGGTAAGAGCATTGGGTTCACAATCCAGTGAACTCAAGTTCAAACCTTGGCTATATACTCTCGGGAATAGAAAGCTATGGGCGCTGCAGATAATGATAAGCATTTATATAATTATGACAGAAAGCACATTATTATCATACTCATTGTATTAGTGATGGATTGATGGCCTTAATTATAATTTATATTTATAAATAGTTAATCGAATTGCAGTGGCTATTACACCACCCAGTTCTGTGTAATAAGACAGCGGCTATTACACCGACGCCCCGTTCCGTGTAATAAGAAGACAATGGCAATTATACCGCTCCGTTCAGTGTCATAAACAACAAAAGACTATAACACTGATGGGCAAATTAGTTGGCAAACTAATTCAATTAGTTACAATTGTTCTTAAATCCTTCAGAATGATGTTATTGTTTCAATATTCATATGGATCCAAAAAGATTAAAGCATCCTGCACATGGTCTTGAGCATCACCAGGCGCTCCAGCACCTCGGGAGTCAGCCTGTTCCACCAGGTGGTTTCCACGATTGGAGAGAGGAAGAGCCTCTCGGCGCTAGTGGAAGTTGGCATCACGCAGTTGTAGGTGGTGTATATCTTGGCAACAATGGGGAAGTCCTTTATCATGAGGGGTACCTGCATGTACTGCAGTATCACCCTGTGCGCCCGACTTGGCCATGATTGGCATAAAGGAATACTTTTTTCATGTCGGATTTTTCGGTGGTGATCGGTTGATGAAACCAACGGTCTTGCCAGTCACACTACATTATAAAACTAGGTAAAGTCATTATCGGAAAAACTTCTTTATTATTAATGTACTGTATACTGCTAAAAATTATATATTATTGTAGTTCTCATCCAATTCCAGGCGCATTTTTTCATACAATTTTATCCATATGTGTTATATTTCATGTAGTTTTGCCTCTTTGAAATTACCTGAATTTGCATTGAAATCAATAGAAACCAACTCTTTTTTCCCCGTTTGAAAATACCAAGCGTGACCGTGATGATTGAATGGCACGCCGCTTCTAGTTGTTTGCATATTCTATTTCTATGGTTGCGTCAGCTGGCCGGCTAAAACATTTTATTTCACAAAGCAGTCAAACTAATTGCTAATTGACAAAAGAGATTCAATTAGAAATAGCGGTCTTAAATAATTGAATTATTCTCAATTAAATTATTAAGACTAACTAGTTCAATTAGTAATTTAAATTAGTAATTTAAATTACTAATTTCAATTAGTTTCAGGGCAAAACTAATTTCAATTAAATTAGTTGCCCATCACCGGTCCAAAGTATGAAACTTTGCTAGAAATTGTTTTGTACGGCATATAGCATCGTTAGAAATAAAAAGAAGAAAGAATACGTCTAATTCGGATAATGGGAATCATCACGTTACAGGGGCGTTATTAAGTTACAGGCGGAGAAAAAAGAAAACATACAATTACATATACTTAAAGAAACACACAACAAAAAATTAGGAAAACGAGAAAACGCAAGGAAAAGGGTTCAGGAGAAACATACTGTATAGTGAGTCTCATGAGTCTCTATGAAAATAATGAAATTGACTCCGTCATGGTTGTCAAGTCCTCCGCCACAACTCGGGAGCCCGCAAGTGAGGTGTCACCGGCTGAATGTAAGTCTGTTGTATTATAATGCGGAGGGGATAGCTGCGAGCTATGGAGGAACAGGGTTTGAATTGAGATGAATGGTCATAAAGATCTGAAATTGAGATTGTCTTCGAGCTGTATTGGTAAATTCGACAATCCAATGATTGCTTCTGGGGAGTTTGTTAGGTATTAATCGGTGAAGCGGATGTGAGGTATTCTCTTCAGCACGTTTGAAAAGATGAGAGACGAGGCGAAGAAGAAAAAGAAGAAGGCGACTGGATTTGCTGTCAACAAAGGAGGAGCATCTACAGTCGGAGCTATGGATTATCCGGTGCCATCTCCTAACTAATAGCTGAACTTTAGAAGAGAGAGGATAACATTTTTATTTAGTAATGCTAACGGATCGCTCCGATAGCAATGTGTGTAAACAGTCAAACTTACCGAATCAGACGTACAACTTTCGAGAGAAAATCTAAATTAGGCAGCGCAGAAAAGTTGCAGGAGGATTGCTTTTACCTATAATCTAAATTAATGAACTAATTAAACCTAATTTTATGTCTCTTATGGGAATACGTCATCAGAGTGTTCTGAACATAATTGCGTATTTACTGTTTTAGATTAGCATGGCCAACCGCTGCCAGAACACTGGTTGGACCTTATCAATGCAGAAAGTCTAATTCCTCCGCAGCTTTATCTCTCTCTCCCTGAGTAGGGAATTACCACTTTGGTTATTTAGTTCTCTGCGTCATATGATTAGAGGTCAGTGCGTTGACACTACACTTTTTATAGAAATGATTTTTGGTTACAATTTGTTAAGAATTTTGTCTTCATAACAATCTGTTTAATAGAAATGAACAATAGAAATTTATTTATACTAATAGCTGGTATACCCGGCGTTGCCTGGAAGGAAATGAAAGCTTCTTGTCTGACAATTCGCAAACGAATCTCTTTTGACGTTATACGGGTGTAAAAACATCGCGCATGAAAGTGCTACTCGCTACCATCGGTCAACATAACCAACAACAAACTTGACCAAAAAGCGTAACCAAAACATACTACTAGCCATAGACCAAACAGGGAAAGACTCATCTTTAATAAAATAGCATATATACAATATTCGTTTGAAAATAAAATCGGCATATAAAAATGGCACTAAATATTTTATAATAAAAAATCTAATTTATCAGCTAATAATAAAAATGTTATATATTACCGTACTTTTGCTGGGAATCTTTCAACAGTAGAATAATAAAAAATCTACTTTTTAAAAATAATGCAGACCCGTAACTTCCGTTGAGGGCTGCCACGCCACGTCTGTTGTTTCCATTGGGGCGGCGAGACATAAAAAGAAACGAGAGTTAATAATATGACAATGTCACATGTTGATCCCAGTCATCCCCTCGCCCAATAAGAATTGGAATCATTTGAAAGATAATATTACTGTTTTATGACTCTTTCATTCAGTCACAGAGACCAACAGAAACTTTCACTATTATAGATCAACACAACCGAGTAATAAACGAAAGTCTTCCCAGACGATCGTTAAAGTCTGTAGGCCTATAGAAATTATTGAAGATGTAGTGTGTGTTCCACAAAAAATGTTTTAATATTAATCGTATTTTTCTAATGGGAGACGTTTTATTTTTTTAAGGTTCCGTCAAATAGCGCATGTTATTCCTAATATTCGTATGATATCAAATAGTGACAGAGCGCAAGCAGAGATTTAA
>JAUYWV010114406.1:1690-12248 GCA_032274565.1 Nematoplana nigrocapitula
TGAAGTTATTAGGGAAACCTTTCAACATCGTGGTAGTATAGTTATCTGTACCGACTTGTGACCATTCAGAGGATGTAGTAGAATCTTTCTATGAGGAAATTTAAACTGTTTTAAAGCAAGTTAAATCTGATGACGTAGTAATCGTAATGGGTGACATAAATGCTAAAGTTGGAAACAAGAGACATGAATGCATTGTGGGAAAGTTTGGGTTAGGGAATAAGAATGACAAGGGAAGCAGACATACTGAGTTCTGTGAGGAAAACGAGCTATTCATAGCTACTACTTGGTTTCAACACGCTTCAAAAAAAGCTGTACACGTGGAAAAGTCCAGAAATTGCAAGGCGGAATCAAATTGACTACATTATAATCAACACGAGGTTTATGAATGAAGTCAAACAGGTTAGAACTTTCCAGGAGCTGCGATCATGTACCGGTGTTGTGTAAGCTGGGGATCCAACTGAAGAAAATCGGAAGGAAGAGTCAAAGGCAGCATCTGAATATAGATCTATGGGAAACTGAAATGCAAGCGGTTCAAACAACAGAAGTGGTATAACAAGCCAAAAAGGCCCTAGATGAAGAAGTCTATATTAAATCTGATGAAGGAGAGGAAAAATGTAGAAAACTCTCCGAGATATGTGGAATTAAACAAGGCAGTCCAACTACATGCCCAGAGGCAAGAGAAGAGTGGCTAAAATAAGATGCAGGGAAATTGAGAACATGGAGAAAGACCGTAAAAGCAAAGAATTGCACTCAACAATGAAGTGGCTGCCGAGCAGCATGTCTAAAAGAAATGGAAATATCATCAAGGACAGAAAGGGGAAAACTCTGTTTGATGGTGCTGGTATAGCAATCAGGTGGATGAGGTATGTATACTAATACTAATACTAATGACAATGATGATGAAAGAAAAAACCTCCGGTAGAGGATATTTTAAGTAGACCCTTAATTCTACTGTAGAAAGCAAGGTTAGGCATGCCTTGAAGTTTATGAGAAATGGGCAAGCATCGGGTATAGTGAAGAAAATTGCGGTGGAAATGCTCGAAGCGCTAGAAGATCAAGGTCTAAAAAATTTGACGGTCGTCTATAATCTCATTTACGACAAGGGGTTCTTCCCCAAAGATCTGCGAGTTTCCGCCTTTGTCCCAATACCTAAGAAACCAAAGTCAGTAAATTGGTGGAGTTTCGAATTATACAAAGTTGAATCTAAAGATAATTCTTATTATAAACAGGAAAGGGTTTGATCAAGAAATTGGTGAAACTCAGAGCGGATTTCAAACTGGTAAAGGTACACAAGAAAGGGCATCTTAACATGAGAGTGGTATGTGAAAGGTACTTGGAATTTCAAAAGGATGTGTACGAAAAAGCATTCGACAACGTGAAACATGAAATATTGATTGCTCGGTTGAAGAATACGGGAATGGATGGGAAAGATATAAGGCTTTTAGCAAACCTATAGAGGGATCAAAGGCAGTGGTAAGAACAGAAGACATAACATAACAAGCATGATATCTAAAAGGTACGTAAAGGCGGAAAGTTTCTCACATAGTTTCTGTAAAGGTGTAGCTCTATTTAACAGTATCTGGATGAAAACGGATAAAACACAATGGGTTTTTACGTTGAATACGCACATTTTTCATATTAGGAAAATACAATACCCACCTAATACGAAAATAATTGATAAATTTTCAATACTCCACGCATTTATATCGTGACGTTACTTACGAAAGATTCTTATAGAGACTATAGAATGAATTTCAGTATTGACACCAGTGGATAAATAGCTGAACAATTTGGCAGATGCAGAGAAAAATTAGAATTTCCTTTGTCAGTTAAATTTAATTTGATTTTTTAAAATCTCCAACAGTTACTCAAATGAACATGATAGTCCTGTTTGTAAACTACAGTATTTCTTGGGTCCTATGGTGCAACTAATGGTATTAATTACCCTATAGTGAAACGTATCCCATTCTGATTCTTGTCACTGGGTTATAATTAAAAATATCAGTTAGAACGCAACAGTTTCTTAGATACTGGATAACTTGGTAGAAAGTAATACGACGGTAGTTGTAATCAGAAACATTTACATATTTAAATCATCGTGCATTTTCTCAGCGAGAAAAGGAAATACATAAATTCAAACATATGTTTAGGAAGCTGTAGTAAAGCACACAACTAAACGATCCTGTGGATAAATGAAGATCTATACAGTTAGGCATCTGACTAATGCGGAATGAGTAGCACGACCTTATGTGGATAGCTTCACAAAGAGAAAGTTCGCAAGGTGAAGAGAAGTCATTAACATTTTTTATAGAGGGTGACACACAGGAGTGATTCTTAGTTATATGTAAAAACGCCGAGTTTGAGGATATGTCCTAGTATATCTTCAAATCCGAATGTCTTAAAGTTTTATGTATCTTCAAGACAAGTACTGCAAAGTACTTTCCACTGTTTCACTACGAATAATAACAAAATTATTGGTCTCTCCACGGAGAGTTTGAGAGCAATATAATTGCGTTCGTTATTAGTACCTTGGTGATCATAGTCCTTAGTACGCGAATACTTCGTCTGCATTTCTTTTCGCCTCCTTTGCCAGGCACATCATTTAGTCAGTTATTCTTTTGATACCCGAACTGGTTCGAGATAGGTGCAATCAAGGAGGTTGGAATATGTATACTAGAGTAGACACGTCCAGTTAAAAATAAAGGATTTCCCCATAATTTGATAAGGTTAGTACATAAAGTAGCAATCTTTACTCTATGAGTTAGTGAATAATTTTGTAATACAATGATAAACCACATTCTCATTTCATTTTGTCTGTCTGTACAGTTTATAGCAGCTAGTTGGCATTTAGCAAAACATTAACCGAAAATAATTATTAGCTAGCCCTCCTGCAATTTTCGCCGACCAAACACCCCGTGTCTAGTCTAGTTGACGTATTCAAACCTCTTTGGGTGCAATCTTCTCTGCTTTCCACAATGTATTCCTTCTGATTTTATTACTCAAATTTACGCTTTTGCGTCCTGACATAACAAATATCATGAGCATGTTCACAGGTGAAGAACATGACAGACTGGACAGTGCGTTTTTATTAAAAGTGAAATAAACCCACAAATATACAGTATGTCCAAATATAGCTGTAGCATGAAAACATGAAAATCGGAATGACTACTGACAAAATAGATTAGAACTCAAATTGTACATCTAAATAAATCAAATGTAATACAAATTTGATCTGCAAATGTTGTATTTTGCCTATATGATAAATAATGATTCCAGCCATCTTGTACAGCAGTTGCTCTTGCATAAATAAATGAATTTTTGTCAATTGAAAAGTTGTTTTAATTCTATATCGGTGATATGATTTGATTTGATATGATGGTCATTTATATCATGACACACATTTTGGGTGCTTTCACGAGAGAAGCAAGATTACGGCTATAATCACGATTATATGTTTACTTATATGCCGTTCTAATTTTAGTCCGTGTTTTTGTGTCTAGATTTTGGTCTGAGCAACTACTTAGGTCAAGACGGCCTGTTGAGGACACACTGCGGATCTCCCGAGTATGCCGCGCCAGAACTTTTCCAGCCCAACTATCACTATGGTGCTGAAGTGGACATGTGGAGTCTGTGAGCTTTTCCCCACAATTTAATAGTGCACATGGGAACTCAGATAGAGAGATAAAAAGACATAGAGGTTTAAAGATCTGTATTCCTTTTCTTATATGGTGATAAGTTATCTAAAGTTGTATCTATCTGTCGACCACATAAGATCCTATATGAACTGTGCTACAAAGCTATACAGACGAAAACGCTAATTTGGTTTTACTCTGACCTCCCCAACTGTCCATAACCGATCAGAGACAGAAAATAATTCAACATGCCGTTTTTCTAGAAATATAGGAAAACACAGCGTCGTTAAAGGAATAGTGAAACTCATACCATTTCGCTAGCAAAACATCTACCAGAGTTCAAGTAATCCTATTAATTTTTATTTTGTATATACGGAAAGAGAATACATACATATATACCACAATACTAGCGGTCTCCATCATGAACTGAAAATGAGGTCACAATCAAGTTAAAACGTATTTTTCGATACAAATGTCTAATTAATGCTTATTTGTGCAACGGTATTGTGTTATGAAACTCTGAACAGGCGTTGTTTGATGAAATATTAGCGGACAGCCAAATGTAGCGGCCTTTTCAATGAAAAATCGGTGCTAATGCATTATACGCACCAGCCGTGTAACCCATCAAATAAAATGTTACCATATTTAAACAAATCAAAAGCATATAATCAGATACAACTTCGCCACACTGACAAATACAAACATGTAATAAACAGTCTTCACAAACACTCACGCGACAATATTACAATACTCTTGTTTAAATATGCTAATATCTCACCTGTATAACTACGGTGGTATCGATTCACGGTTATTCAGGACCGTAAATTTTAATATATACGGTTGACGTGTCAATATACGGTTATACGGCTGGTGCGCATAATGTATTAGATCTGAAAACCATAGGGGAAGAACAAAGTTATGACATGTGGGACGCCACTATAACAGGTCTCACACACTTAAACATATTATCGATACAGAAATCACCCTGGAGCAAGTTGGAGGGTTCAAATATCTTGAAGAAATCATCAGTGGGGATGCAAAGTTAGTTAGAGGTAGAGGAGGCATACGGACTAGAAGTGCGCAGGCAAGCTGTGGCATGGCTAATCTATATACTTTGTGTGGAAATCGAAAATAATCACTATTGAGATGAAGATGATGATGATGAATGGAGCTGAAGTCTTGGGAACATTGTTGTACGGCTCCGAGAAGTGGACTATTAAAAAGCAAATCAATCTTTTGAAATGAAAAGCTAAAGAAAACGTTTCAAATTTCATTGAAAAGAGAAAACGACATGGGAGTTATTTTGAAAAATATCTGCATAAGTCAGGTTAGAATTAATCTATGGTTATCGTAAAGGTTTAGTTCATCGTCGATTATACATACGAAGAAGAAAAGGGAAAAGTAGAAAGTTGAGAGATATATGTATTTAGATCGTGAGGAAGACTGAAAAGAATCGGGATAGATAAGGAAGGGGATTGGAGGCCCCCATACAGACACCTCGTGGCCGGATGTCCTGCTCCAGCAGGCCAAGTACTGCGCTACCTTGGATCTTCTACGGTTTCTCTATTCTCATCTCGACCTATCTTTTTTTCTCCTATGACTTTTCTCTATTTTTACCTTTGTTCTCTTCTCTTCTCTAGTTTCGCCTCTCTATTTTATTTCTTTCATTGTCTATCTCTCTCCTCGGGGCGCTTCGCGTCCTTTCAACCATGAATCAAAAAAGGATTAGATTGAAATGACATAAAAACATAGACAGAAGAAAAAGGAATACATTTCTATGAATGCAGTAACGCGACCACTCTGGCATGGAATCAATGACGATGAAAAAATTGAAAGCAAAAAATGAAAATATCAGTGACAGTGTTGCAAGTGTTTTGCCTGTAATAATGCATGAGAAAATAGGGCAGACATCAGAAACTTTCCAATAGTAAGGCTCCGATATTTCTTCTAAGTCAACCTTCTGTCATGCATTACAAAGAATAATGTATACTGCAAGTTTCTCATTTTTCATACAAAATGGATAAGTAGTAGTAAGAAATGTTTAATAGAATACAAAGTAGAAAAAGCGGACACATCATTCGGAGAATAATGTTTTAGCACGTTTGTACTTTTAGAATCTTAATGAAATCTCATAGTATGTATTTCATGCCGATTTTTTAAACTTAACTACTGCTGAATAATAAAAAGAATCTTTTGTTGGGTACTAAATGTAATTGTAAAATACAGGACGTTTCGAGTATCTTTGTCAACTGCAACTCAACTACTGCTGATTAGCAATTTAGAATTTTATAAATTTTATCATTTTTATCTGTTTTCCTCTTGTATCCCAAAGGGGTATTATCATCTATACTTCCGTCGTGGGCATTCTGCCATTCACCTCCCCTTATCACGATCACGCCAGAAGGCAAAGACTTCTAAACCTCATCAACAAAGGTCTCCTGGCAAAACACGACAAGGACATGCAACATCTCACCATGGGTAAGCATAGTTTTCAATTGAAAGATCTACACCCGTCAATTATGTATGCATCTTATGCTTCCTAAAAATGTAAGGCTTGTTTAGAAAGCAACGTAAGTCACATTCATGGAAAGTATATCCCTTGACGTTACGAGAAAATACAGTAGTAATCTTTTGCAGTCAGTTACAATATAGTGGAGGAGGTCTTTGTAGCGCTATTGTGGCCTTGTTACTATGGCCTCTTCAACACTTTACACCTCCTATGGCACGATGTTATTTCTTACAACACACATACAGTAGGTACAGTTTGCCTAGTCAGAATTGGCTCGCTTTCGACTCGTGCTTGGTGATATTTGGTCAGATCACCCGCAGTTTTTGCCGAAATTGTCAGAATAGTACATTTTATCGAATTCTAACGAATATTTCTATTGAATAAAATAGGGTGACATATAAAGGACAAAATTAGCCAATAGCTGTATGTTCAAAAATCTATTCCGTGCAGACTGCCGGAATCTAATACGTCAGTTACTCGAGCCCAGACCCGAACTGAGACTGCCATTGGTGGAAGTGGAACAGCACCCTTGGGTGACACGTGGTGGCAGTCTGGCCTTTCATCCGTACGTAATTCCTACACTACGCGACCCGTCTGTGCGTTCGCAGGTGAGGAGAGTGAAATATTACAGTCATGTAATCACTTGTGGAAACCACGTTTTTACAGATTTATTTTAAAGATTTGTTAAAGGAATTAGCATTTTTACTGGTAACAAGTGATAAATCAACAACGTTTCATATGACGGCACTATTGTTGGATGTTAACCATTGCAATTCATTTTAATGCATAATAGTATTTTAGGAAACCATGCTTTATTTAAAACTAATTTATCGGCCTGCATGTCAGTCAGGCACATCTCCTTATGAGGATGTTTTATTGTGGTAATATTTTTCTATCAGTTATCATACTTTCACTTTTTGTTTTTAAGAAGCAGTGTTGTACGTCTTACAAAATTTTAATTGTGTAGAAAATTTAATATAGATTAAGAATGTCTATTTTCTAATATTATTTAGTATTTATACTATTTGTGTCAATTTTATCATATTGTTTTCATACTACTGTTCAACTTTCCAGGAAAAAGTAGGTATATTTTGCGTAGTAAATCATAGTTTTAAATTGTATAGAAGTATCTCAACAAAACAATGATAACAAAGATAAAACAATAGTGTAGTTTCTTAGAATTTCCCATTATTCGGTCTTACTAATGTATTAACCATAATTTAAATAGCTAAAGAACGACGTATCCTAATCAGAAAAAAATATTTAGCTATGAAACTAATACATATCATATTGGTTGCTTATTCTATCTAACTGACTAACATTTATTCAATTTAAACTTTCTGATAACCTCAATTGAATTGTATCATATTGGATCCTAATCAAAATTCTAAAGATAAACACAAATCATTACTTGAAACATATACATTATATTGAGTTTTCTTCTTGAAACAACCCTGTAAATGCACCATTAACATACAGTTGCCATAACAGTTCCACTCGTACCGTAAACCTAAACCCCTTTGTTTAAAATGATAGTGGAAATTTAAAGATTTTGTACCCTTGAACAGGACGATATACAGTATTTTATATTTTCTGCATTTTTATGTTTTGCTTCTATTTTAGCTGTTCACTCAATCTATTTATATACGTAAATGGAAGAAATGAATATGAATGTTCACGCTAACGTAGTTTCATTAATAACGGCAATTATTAACTATATAAATTGATATTATAGTCGACAAATTAGCATTGGGTAAGTTAGGTACGTCTTCACTGACAGAAGGCTCTGATGCTCTGCATTGATCTGAATCATGTCGTGACACACTCTTCCATATACCATGTTGTTTTAATTCCAGCCAGCCAATCTCTTTTTCACTAAGTAGAGCTGCTGAAGGACGTCTGTGTCTAGTGAATGTCCAAAATTCATTTATGTTTGGTAGTTCAAGAAAGGATTCAATGAATCGCCGTATTGCCCCCTATAGTATTGATTCCAATGTTTACTGAACTTACTCGATTTACTATAGATGACCTGAACAGTCTCCCACTTTTTGGTTGAAGACTGATCGTGAAGGCTTTCATACGTGTGACGAAATCATACCGTAGATACGGGTTAAACGTGAGGTGAAACGTGTGTCATTAATTTCAAAAGTGATGTCTGTATACTCTATGCTAACAAAAAAACTCGGGAATTGTTGTTGTTGTAATTACCGACTTCCTGGAGGATAGATACAATAGATGGGGAGACAGAAATAAAAAAGGAAATGGAAAGAGATAGGAAAGTTATAAAAAGGAACGAGAGAAGAGAAAGGAAAAATAAAGAGAAGAGATATGTATATAAGAGCGAGAGAGAAGTCAGTAGGGAAATAAAGGGGATACATAAAAGAAAGAGTACAAAGAGAGAGTGAAGAAAGAAGACGGAAGAGAGAGGAAGGGAGAGTGAAGAAAAGACAGAGAGAGGGAGAGAGAGAATTTTTATCTTTATAAACTCAATATGTTAAATTATACTTGTGATTATTTAATCGTTCATTCTTAGCTCTCTTTTTAGCAGCATGACAGAACATTTTTTCAAAATTATTGTTCCAAAAATTCATCACTAACATTATCTTCCAGAATTCGCACAGTCTGGAGACGGAATCAGAGAGCTCCACCTATCCTCCTAGTTTAGGGGATAACGCTTTAGACTCTGGAGAGATTGCCGGAGTAGGTATTCCATTGATGTCCTCACCTGTGTGCTTCCTCCCATCTAGGATATTTTCGACATATGCAAGACTGCACCTAACCCTTATACCCAAGTGTGTCCACGCAGTACGGTACTTCACTCCATCTCCCCTCTACCTGTGCTTGTCAACACTAACTGACATTGCAAATTTGAGAACTTTCCGCCTTAAAAGTTAAAAAAACAAAATTTACTCAGGTTATCGTTTACGTTTTTTGAACACTGGCAATTAAATGATATTGACATTAGTATTTCTACACAATGCATTTATTTTAATGCAACCAAAATAATTAATAAGAACGAAGTAGTTAAAAAAGAAACTAATAATAATACATTTATTCACGTAGCTTGATCTGTAGAATTCTCACATTTATCAGTCAACAATTGGTTTAATATTTATAGGGGTTTGTCAGCGCGTGTCAAAGCAACGAAGAGAAATGCTATACAAGAGAGTCCGTAATATCCATGTTATAACAAAATCAATTCAAATAAAGCTTTGAAAACGTGTCACTATCTCAGCAGCGGCGTAGGAAATCATTGATTTTTACATTGTACTTCTACTATATTTTGTTCCAATTCGTCAATGTATTTATATTTATTTAATATATTTTAAATTACAGATACCGTAATTATTAATTTGCAATTGTCATCGTTTTTATTTTGCATAACTAAACAAAATCCATATTTTCTTGATTTATAATTTTAATCAATATATTCATTCAACACAAATAATTCATTTATTCAAATAATTGTGTATTCGGCGCAATTTCGTTACACATATCGGATAAATCCAAGTCTCGATGCAAATCGGACAATTCATAACTCAACCGTTTTTAATACTTTTGTTTAATTGTGATGTTATAATATACACAGGTATTTTGTTAGACTTATCCAAAGTAAAACTCGTTTAATTTTAAAATCATATATGTATGAAGTCCAATATCTCTAATCAACAATATTTAGGTGTCATCCAGAGAGCAGTCAGAGATGAACAACGTTGCTATTCGTCGTATTCATTTTGGTAAACAAATAATAATTAAATTACGGCAATGTTTCACAACCTACATATCACAGATACAAACTCACATTTTCCATGTGTGAACCAACTAGGCTGAATAGTGAACGAAACCGTCTCTGTGCACGTATAGAGAAAAACCGGCCCGAATTTGAAAAGTGTCTGAAAGAGGGTATACGGAAACTAAACTCATCTAGGCCACGGAGGTATGGACAGCACTGATGCTTTAGTCGTCAGGACAAAAGAGTGAAGCCTGAATTCCAAAACACGTCAATTCTATATGCTGGGTTACAATGGGTTGCTGAAAATAAAAGAGAAAGGAAGCGATAGTTGACGTTGCATTAAATATGCCATCCCAACTTTATTCAGTCGAATGCCCAAATATTTTGACTTCTCTTCTATGGCGCGTACAGGTCGAAGACAGAGAATAAAGTCTTACATCGTGACAGTTCTATATGTCATATTCATGAAAATGCTCGTTCTAAAATGTTTCATGTCCTTTATGTCGTTTATTCGTCTTTGGTATAGAACATGCACTTTTAATTGATTTTCTTTTAGTAAACAAGTAGGATTACCCGTATACCGTTAGTAATCATATATATAATAAGTAATTTGAATTCTGTAGTATATTGATTTAGCATCGCAGCAATCTCCATTCTCCTAGTTGATTCATTTCGCATTGCAAT
>JAUYWV010114417.1:0-12247 GCA_032274565.1 Nematoplana nigrocapitula
CGGAGGCGGAGGGATCGTCATCTACTGGGCAACCGGGGAGAAAACCACGCTCGCGATCCCAGCAGGTCGGTGGTGCTTCAGTTGCACGATCGAAACTAAAGCCCTTCTATACGGCCTCAAAGCCATCCAGAACGAGCCACCGACAAGAAGAGGAATTCTGTAAGGCTCCTCACGGACAACAAATCGGCTCTTGAGAGGATCAGCCACGCCAATATAAAAAATAGGAGCAACATGGTGTCGGAAATTCTGAAGGTTTGCAAAGGCCTTGAGGAGAACAAAGTGAGAGGCGACATGCAGTGGATCCCATCTCATTATGACATCCAAGAAAACGAGGAGGCGGATGAAGCCGCAAAGGCAGGTACGCTCATGCTCCAGGAAGACATCCCCGTCGAGGTCGAGGCGGTCACCCTCGCGATCAAAAGAAGAGCGGCGATCGAGTCCAAGAAGGAAAAAACTCACTCCCAATGGTATGATGACATCAGGTGTTCGCAACCCAAGACAGAAGAGCTACAAAGGAAAAAAGTCATTACTATCCATCAGCTGAGAACAGGAGAGTTCAATCCTGAAGAAGTACCTCTGGATGATCGGGAAGGAGAGCAGCTCCATCAGCTCGGAGTGCGATGAAGGGGTCGAAGAAGACGCCGAACATCTGCTCTTGAAGTGCCCGCGGTGGGAAACCCACAGAAGAAGCCTGCTCCCCGACGTTGACAAAAGAAGCCTATTCGCAGCCCCCCCCCAAAATCCTACAGTTCCTGGAGAAGATTGGTCGCAGACAGCGGCCAGCCACCCATCACTATATATAGCTGGATGGTCCAGAAGAAGAAGAAGGCGCCTGCTTTTAGAAGGAAAATGGCAGGCGTGCCCACCTAATCTTACGAGAACGCGTTAATACACGAATAACAAACATAACATACTTACACTAAAGGCAAGCTCATTGGCCCGTTTATTTTCCATTTCATCTTCCTTTTCCTTTTCTTTTTTCTTATTTTTCTCCTTTTCCAACTGTTGAAGACGTTGCTCGCGATTTTTCTTCCCCTCTTCAGAAATTCCATAAGGCGAGCTGATAGAGGAACGATTGAGTGAGGTAATGAGGGAGAGAGAGAGAGAATGTTAAACAAAAAAGGACAATTATTTTCAAAAGGAATGAAAGTGAGATGCGAACCCTTGCTATAGCTAAATAAATATTGAGAAAACGGAGCAGCTCTTGATTCAATTGCCGTGTAAAAATTCTTACGGTCAGTATACACAATATGAGGAAAACGGTTAATGTTACCAGGACAGTCACAGATGAGAACATGTTCATGAACTGCTCTTGGGCCCTTTACAGACGTTCATCCACACGAGGAGCTAAATGCCGTTTGGTTCGTCCAATACAGGGAGTGCAAGGATCGTTCGTGTAAGAAAATTTGTTGAACGACATTAGCCAAGAGTCCTTGGGGTGCAGCATTCTTCTTTTGTACAGATATAGGAGCCAATGACCTGAAGCAAATCTCAATCCATCGTTGACCAAAGAAGGACAATTAAGAAGAAGCAGAAGAGGACAACAGGCCTCTGAAACTAACAATATAGAGAACTTATATTGAATAAAACTATACGTATTCGTTATCCTGGCTGTCCACCTCTACCTTATAGTTACAAAACTAAACCTTAAAAATTCAGTTATACAGTACACCTGAAAAGTATTCACAATAATTTATATTTCAAAAATATTTTCATAAAAATGTAACAGACGGAAAATTTACTGCAAACTCTTGTTAGTGTATTTTCGGTATTGCTGAGATAATTGATCTATGTCATATTTTTTACATAGTGCGCATATTAGGAAAACATTTTCTATTTTCGATAGTGAAAACGTAAAATAAATACTACTATTCACTTCTGAAAGAATTAATATGTGCTGATATTATTATAGAAACAAATATTATTTGTATTCCATCCGATTGAAAAATATACTGTACAAATGATTGGGTACTGCCTCTCATGTAATGAGAACAGCCATCACTCAGTCATCAATTGTACCTAACTGACAAGTACTTTGCCGACGATATATTTTTCTGCTTTTTGACACCTTTGAGAATGCCAAAGTACTACCTACTGACGCTGATTTCAAATTGTTTCCACTCCAACAATGTAACATCGAATTCATGAGTATACACGTAAACAGAAAATTCAAATTCTTTCCCGCTACTGTTGAGAGCATACTACTCTACGGATCTGAAACTTGGACTCTGTCGAAAGCATACTACTCTACGGATCTGAAACTTGGACTTTGTCGAAAGCATACTACTCTACGGATCTGAAACTTGGACTTTGTCTAAAGCATACTACTCTACGGATCTGAAACTTGGACTTTGTCTAAGCATACTACTCTACGGATCTGAAACTTGGACTCTGTCTAAAGCATACTACTCTACGTATCTGAAACTTGGACTCTGTCTAAAGCATTAGAGCAGGAAATCGGTAACTGCTATCCGTGTCTTCTCTCCGGTATGCCCAAACCATCAATTGGAGGCACCAGATTACCAATGAAGATATGTGCGGAAGTCTTACCAAAGTAAAAGACACTATCAGGACTCGTCGGACACTGTTTCAGACATGCAGAATCTGACGCTATTGTGGAAACCTGAAAATTATTGGCCGAACAGACAGACACATCAGGTTCTGTCGAACTTGCCGTGCCGCAATGAATCTAACTGCAAAACGTTCCACTTGGTCTTACCGATAGTTCTGATTCAACTGCCTCGATCCAGCTGACTGAACACGGTGGGGGGAAGACCCGGAGTTCTGACCAGAATGCCTGCCCTGAGCTGACAGCGTGCGTCGGCCGGGTCGCGGAGACCGGACATCGCTGCTGATACTGGAGGTCGATGAGGAGCCCAACGAGAGCGAGCCACCGTTGTCTACGGGGAGATAAATATGGTTCAGCCTGGTTAACTTGTAAATCACAGGAGAGCTATGAAATATGCATTTCCGAACTAGCTTCGGCCTACTTCTTCCATTCTCAAAGAAACCCATAAGTATCTAACCTTGCCTTAATTATTTAAACCTGTTTGGACTCATTGTCATTTTATGGACTTTCGTTTGACACTGTACACAGTAGGTTGGTCAATATTCCCTCACGTCAATGGTTTAACAGATTCCAGTTTAGCAACACCATTGGGAGCCTCTTTCTGTAATATATTGATGTGCCATTGCGGCAATCTCTTACTTTCTCATGACTCTAGTTTGAATCGAAAGCTTGTGAGAATATACTGTATATACGGTACTTCTATTTTTTTAATAACAGTGTTGGTTTTTTCTAACTAAATAGGCATGTTGTTTATTTGATGGATTTTGAAAGTCAGCCGAAATCATTGCTATAAGCGACATAGTTTGTGGGGTTATCCATCTAGTTAAAGGAAGAACAGTTTCACAGACATTTCGGCAAAATAAATAATGATATGGTTATAATTTACACATCGAAATGCTTCATACCAAGTTTTAACTAAGACCAATCTGAAATTCCTGAGAAAATCTATCTTGCTTATTAATTTCTTGTGAATTATATTTTAGCATTGCTACCTTTTATCCTACTATGATCAGTATAAAATTACGAGTAAATAGAAATGGAAGGTTTGTCAGAGCTGACAGCTTAAGAGTGTAAAATATACTAATTATCTTAAATAGAAATAGTTTCCGATCTTTGTTTGAGGAATTATATTATCAAATGAAGGAAAAACGGCTAATAAACCTACGGCAATCTGCTGCTTAGGAGGCAGACGTGCTGAGAGTTCATTCTAGTCAGAGGGGAACTGCTCCCACACTCGGCGATCTAGGTCTATGACGTCCGACGTTTGGTTCAGTCTCACGCTCGGCGACGGTTCGGAGGCATACGGCTGTCCTATATGTAGTTCAGTTCCCACGCTGGTGGTGTGAGCCTTCGTTCGTGTGAATGTTTTTGAATTGTATATTGGCTGTCTGGATATTGAGTGAATACGCTATATAACTGGGGAGGCAGTGTTTCTGGTACACCATTCAGCTGAACTAAACTGGTGTTGCACTTGATTTGTTGTTAACACATGCAATATATTTCGGAATATAGGGCACTCCCAACCAGACGCCTTATATCCATTAGGCCACATCATTCTAATTAATCAAAACTCATCTCAAATTTCAGAAAAAAATGGGCTTTTAACAGTTGTCCTACCTTCTCTCATGTGACTCCTCTGAGCCTCAATTTCTTCTTTGTTCGCCAAAATAAACTCTCCGTCACGCTCCACCAATACCGAATCCCTGCTGTCACTTTTGTGTGCCGCCGAAGTTGGTGAAGTTGACGACGACGTGGGATGATCACCATCGTTGACAGTCAAGTCGCTAGTCTCCTCTTCTCCCACCACGCCGTTCTGGTGGCCATGGTAAGTGTCGACAGCATCTAAAACCGGTTGGGCAGCTGTGTCCTCGTCCTCCTCGTCGGTAGGGGGATAGTCGGAGGGGGCTGGCTCCGCGAAATCCACCAACTTCTCCTTGAACACGACCCGAGTGCCCTCGCGATGTTCCGGGTCGGGGGGAGTTTCATTCTCGGCCAGTTCAGCATTGAGTTGGATCAGACGTTCGCGAACGTCGTACTCTGGTGGATCTGTCACCATACATGGAGAGGATAAGTCAAGTACAATGAAGCGTTTTGACACTTCAAATAGCTACATAAAATGGCAGAAAACTGTAGACTGAAAAGTGACAGACAGAGCACTAAAAGGTCTCACGATCAATAGAAAAAGGTCTAGAAACAATCTATTTTCAGTTTGCAAAATTTCAATGCAAGGAGAAGCATAACAGGAATTCCAATAATCTGGTTACTATTGTAACATCTAACGTGAAATACGAAACTGAATTGGAATGGCCGAGACAATATACGCAAAGATGGCGGAAGGACTCTTATCTAGTAATACTAACATCCAAGCTATAATCAGACTGCTCAGATGCCATGTATACCCCGTACTGCTGTATAGGCTGGAGGCAGCGGAAATCATGTTTCTGTAATAGTTAATGCTTGGCAGACTGTTGGTTACTGTGAATTAATCTACTGAACTACTCGCTAACGCTCGGTGATTAATCTATGAACTCGGAGTTTATAATGTAGATTAATTCACTGTAGCCAACAGACTGTCATGCATTAAGTGTTTTATCCAAAGATGGCTATTGGCAGAAAAATCAATGCAAAAGTGTTGATTAACCAAAAGTGTTGGTTACCATGATTTAACTGAATATTTTTTACATTACGATCAATAGCTATATCGTTGGATAATAAAATATTAAACATCACGCGGACGGTTAAGGTCCATACTAAATGTATTCTGCAACGGATCGACCACTTGCATAGATTTCGTTTACTTAACATTCAGGAAAAGGCAAGCGTCTTCACTTGGAACGCGCACCGTTTCGATTACTAAACTACAAATGCGATTCTTTGACATTTCCGTGTTGACTATTTATTTTCTCCCATATCTACGTCTTAGTTTTGTAGCGTATAAAAATGCCATACTGCAGACACAATGAAAAGGCTCAGCTGGTTTGCCATGGTTTTTACCATGTCATTGTCATTTGGACAATAATCGATATTCTAGGACCCATGCACTATTATATCTGCATAAGAGACTATACTACTTTTAGTAGTATGGGTGTCGACTAGCAGAATATATACAGAACCTGCTAGCGTCGCTTACGACAGTCAACTGGTCTAATAATTGACCCCCCTCTCCCCTTGTATAATATATATGCTGACTATTGCGCTATCGTCGTACTCACCTGGATAATCATAATCGTCCTCCATTTCAGCACGCATCAACTCCAGTTCCAGCATGGCCTGACGCTGATCTTCGGTGATCTCATAGTCGTCCTCCCGAGCCACCGCTCCTGAGCTGATTGGCATCACCGAACTGGTTGGACCTCGCATTTCAATTTCACCCAGAGCTCCGTTCCGCCAGTCAGAGTCCTCATGTGAAGATGATGACACATCTTCGCGTCGACCGCGTGATTTTGGGCGTTGTTCGTCGGTGGCTGAGTGCAGATCTCCTCCATTGTTGGCGAACTCCCATGGGGTAATATCCTCAGATTTACTGGGCCCATCGTTTGAGCCGGGAGAGTCCGGGAAAGATCTCTCTTCACCACTCACATTGCTCGGCTCCTCCGCTTCGTTCTGACTAGGCGGTTCTAGCTGTGCTGACTGTGATGCCCAGGAAGGAACGTCTTTGTGTTGCGAACTACTATTCTCCCTACCCTTTTCCACTCGAGGAGTGTCCAAATCGGTGCTCCAACTGGTCTCTGATACCCCGTCTTCGGAGTCATTATCACTCTCTCTCCTCTGAAACTTAACCCCTTCTTTCCTGTTCATCTCTTCGTCATTGCGTCGCAGGTTTAATACGTCACGTGCACTGCCATTGGTTGGTGGACTATTTAAAATGTCAAGGTCATTGGAACGAGCATTGTGATGATTATTGTCCATGAACAAACTATGCGAATCCGAATGGAAAGCCTGCTGTGTTGAGTCAGTGAGACTGACTCCGCCCTCTTCCGACTCTTCTGGTATCACTTGAACCCTATCTGCGATTGGTTGTTGTGCGTAACCAGTGGCAACACGATTGTCCGCTGCAGTCTGGAAGGAAACATAAACATCTTATAAACATACCGGTGCAAAAATTAAATTTAGATACAAAAATCTATGAATGTACTGTAAACATAACGCGTTTGATTATAATAATGCAACTCATGGATTTAATGAAAAATCAATATTTAGAAATACAGACAGGCAGTTTCAATTTCAGATTGTTCATTTTCTTCTTTATCTTGCTCTTTGTATTTCGATATGAGAATTAAAAAAATGTTTAGATCATCAACGCGAGGAGTAATAGAAAACCAAACATAATCGGGATGGAGAAAGTAAAAGTGAAACTACATTGTCAAGGTCGTATAGCGCGAGGTATACCGGTAGTCGGGGGGCGCCTTCAAATCAGACATTTCAAAGAAAAGGGTATAGTGGATATATTGCAGAGATAATCGCATAGTATTACATCTCAAAATGTTGTGATAATGTATGTGGCAATGCACTAGGGATCACGAGACATACGGAATGCGAAGATGAATAAAGTACACTACAGGTTACAAAAACTGGCATATAAATATTTACCTCAGTTAAAGCACTCGCTATAAACAAACGGTGTTGTATCACTGCCATAGAGTATATGAAGACTAAATGACCTTAGATCTAAAAAAGACTGGATGAGACATCTGGGCGATATCAGTTTATAGAAAACAAAAATATTTATCAGTGGAATTCATAAAAATAAAAAGGTCACTGTATACGTAGAAAGAAACACCCTTAAGTACCTGGCATCAACAATCAGAGAAAAAATATCATGAGCAGTACTAGTAATAACGAAACAAAAACTGGACTAGCAACCAACATCCTAATCAGATTGGACAAGCATTTAAATTCCACAAGTGTAAAATTGTCCGCAAAGATTAGGCTAGCTGCGTCTTTGGTTTATTCAGAGCTGGACTCTAGACAATAAAACAAGAAAAGTTTTCGAAAGCTTTCGAAATGAAGGCCTACAGCAACACATGAAAGCAAAGAATGACGAATGATTATGTTAGAAAATGATCATAGAAAAAACATGGTAAAGAACCGGAAAGAGTGATAACATCCATCAAAAGAATAAAACTGAAGTTTTTGGGTATCACATTCGGGCTGATCGCATGACAGAAGTGATGATACAAATGTATTCTACAGTATAGAAGGAAATTGAAAGCGAGAAAAACTATGAACAAACTGGTGTGATGTCTTGAACGAATAGTGCGGACACAGTATAAAGTCTCAGTGTGACAGAGAGTTGACATGGATGCATGGGTGCAACTACGGTTATGGTTTAAAGAGGAAGAAGAAAGCAGCAGGCAGAACGATGCTGTCGAAAACAACATCTCTGGCGTTCATTTTATTGGTCAACTTGGTATTGTAAATGTGTATTTTTTCATCAATCCAAAACCGAAATTAAGTCATTTCAATGACGCCAGATAATAATCGGATGGAAACTGCAAACACAGAATTTGAGCAGAAGAAAGATGGAAAAACGATAAAAGTTATCGGATATCATTGAGCAATGAGCATTATAGTATCTGCTCAGTGAAAAGCCTCGTCAAATGCGGGAAATGAAACGGAAGTGTATGTGAGAGTTTGATACGATGATATAGGAAACGAGAACGATATTATTACGAAATGTGAAGAGAGAAAGAGAGCAGCAATCATATGGCCAATACCCGAGGACACCTCCAGGCGCATCACCACGGGGGAGAGGGCAATCGGGGGCCGACCACCCAATCATTATTCTTTTAATATGCACTCTCGTAGAACACTAGTGCTCTTTTGTTTGTATATATACTAGTGTCATCTATAGCACTCCACAACAACAACGTTGTATTTATGAACGCGAAGTCAGAAAACATGCGCTTAAAGTAATCTGCCGTGATCGAATAGGTGTTAAAAGTTTTAATAAAGAGACGAAATGCCAGGTCCATTATTGACAATTACAAAAGTTTACAACATAAATGGAAAGATTGTTTTAAACAGTCGCTGAATGATTACACAACAGCCCCTTCTAATTCATCCCATGTCCCTTTTAGGTCCTCCTAAGTCCCATCCGCTGCCGAACAAAAAGCTCCCTCCTCTTCCCATTTCAAAGTACACACAAAATGCAATATAATGCAAAGAAAATCTACTAAAAAAATAACGACCTTAAATGACCTCTACCCTAGTCATTGGGGCTCTCCCCACCGTAGAGGGACCCCCTCCACAGGGCTCCTATCTCTTCTGACAGGGAAAACGGCATATTTATTATTTATTTATTGTTATATTTTATATTACAGCTTGTATTATAGATGGGAAATCATCATTGTTTCCTTATAAAAATACACCAAATATCCCAAATTTAAATCTTCAATATATATAAATGTTGATATTCTTAACAATGTATTTATTCAAATTCTTGAGGTAAAGTACTGAACTGGCCTTTTCACAAAAATATGCTACCCCCTCCCCAATTGTCTGACGACACGCTTGAAACATTGACCAGGAGAGGTTCTAACAAGAAGACGAAAGTTAGGGCTCCTTGGTTACCTGGAACAGAATAGGTGTGTTGGCGTATATAGGTACACATCCACGGAACGATCACAACTAAGGAAAGTTGAGGATTATTTAGCAACTATTTTGAGGCAACAAATTAACCGTGATGATGCTCTCCAGCAGTAGTAGTAGTAGAAACAAACTATAGCCGGGATGACAATCGCGGTCGCCCCTAGCAACGGCGGGTGCAATCATCGGAAACACACATACAGTACCTATACAAACAGAGCATTCACCAAGGAAGCAAGCAATACAGCGCTCGGATTGATAGTTGGAAAAACGTTTATCTCCTTTTCACAATGAATATTTGAGTTCATCGTAAATAAAAGACATTAAAACAACAACAAAAGCAGCATGCCAGAGACTTTGAAGGCAATCTGTCGATCAGTTACTGGAAATATTTTCGATGTTAAATCTAGTTTTACCTGGACAGAAATTTATTGTCAAATAAAATAACTAAACTACCTAGTTAATATTTCTGATGCTTCGTTAATGTGTCTTGAAGGTAAACATATTTCACTTAGTTAATACAGTTAATGAAATTGGATATTGAGTAGTACGTATTAGATAAATGTAAAATTGTATTACTGATTTGTTAAATTATACAAATTATTAAAGCGATTGATGACAAACGCAATGATCGTTTATTTACAAGGACCATTCATTGTTCCTTCTTCCCTTCCTCCTAACAGACAAACCCTCTTAGTGAGACGCGAGAATGCTTCAATTAGTCATTCCAATTTAAATTTGAATTTCAACTCCGAAATGTCCATAAAAATGAACTACGACACATAAACTTGCCATTCTATTCCGTTTAGCAATTCTTCAAATTAATCAATTTCTTCCTTTACTAATTCAAAAGTATTGATTGCGTAATTCAAATCGACTTTGAATGAAATGGTTTCATACCTATACATGCAGACAGTGAAACAATGTCTATAGAGAAGCTAGGATGCATCTAAAAATTCATTAACAGTCGTGAATGAAGCTGTCTTGCAAACATTAAACAACCTCGTCAACCTTTCAAAGTGAACTATGCCCTAGAAGACAATAGCTAGTTTTATTTCAGCGCACACATGAACGGTCGTCAGATAGCAAGCAAGCCAGCTTCGCTGACTATTTAAAATGCATAATAGCGCTGTCACACATGCGTCATATGTTCCGTCATACTCACGGAAAATAAGTGACATACCTACTAGATTACTGGATTAAATATAATGACAATGGATTAAATATTCTTTCTATTGTATATTAAACACTCTGACTATTGGATTAAACATTCTGACTATTGGATTAAATATTCGGATTATTGAATTAAATATTCGGACTATTGGATTAAATATTCGGACTATTTGATTAAAAAATATTTGGACTATTGGATTAAATATTTTGACTATTGGATTAAAGTTTCCGACCATTGGATTAAAGTTTCCGACCATTGGATTAATACTTATGAAGAAATTCTGTTGCTCATTTAACAGCACTCAATATGTTGACAGGCAACGGAAATAAAATCTAAATTTATATGACTATAAATCAGTTTTTATCAAAAACTAATTAAATTAATGATCTAAGTGTAATTTATGTCGAAGCATCTCGTTCAGGAAAAGACCTAATTGCCATTGTAACACAGTGAGGCTTTGAAGATAGCCGCTTGTCAATAGTTTTCTTTACGATTCTGTTAGGTCGATACTCTGTTATAAATTGTATAAACTTCCTTATACGGTTCTTTAGAGAAACTACTGAAAGTTGGCTTTCTCTCTCTCTCCCTCATATACCCTCTCGCTCTCCCTCTGAAAGACAACACTTTGTTACAATAGCTTGTCTTACAAAAAATAAAATCAATGTCTGCTGCATATTGGCGCTGAGGAAAACCTAAGACTTGAAGCAAGTCAG
The DNA here is from genome assembly GCA_032274565.1 of Nematoplana nigrocapitula. NCBI lineage: Eukaryota > Metazoa > Platyhelminthes > Proseriata > Nematoplanidae > Nematoplana > Nematoplana nigrocapitula. The sequence goes on from JAUYWV010114417.1 coordinate 11,045, forward strand.
ACGCATGCGGTGCTATAGACAATCTTAAAGCGATGTTTGCATATCGCTAACAATTCACACATAGTATTTCTTTCATTTGATGTTCCCAGATTACACATGGACATTAGAAGACCCGAAGTCAGCTGTTAATAAATGTGTGTTTATAATAATATAGCAGTGGTGAAATGAAAGTGTTTGCTAAACACTAATTCTATTAATTATCGCGAGAATGGTTTTTGCCAATAAAACCATAAATAACAAGGGAACCACGGAGTTAATTCCAAATGAAAGAAATACAGATAGATAGAACTTCCTGGAACATTGCAGCATTATATGTAATATTTACAACCAATTATTTAAAAAGCCAGATGTAATTGTTATAAAACAAAGTAGTACAAAATACCATTTCACTAAAGTATAACAGAATGTATCCACTTTAAAAAGCGAATGTAGTTTCTACTTCCTTCAAATTTACCGCCATTAATTTGAGCGTTTTGATTGGTCAAACAATGGCGTAAAATGTGAATTGAGGTGGGTAATTTGCATGAAGTAAAACACTAAAGAAAATTTCACGCCTCATAATGAATAATACATGAAAAATAATTAAAAGTTTATTTGGATCTTTAATTTTAAAACTTTAATACAATTTCATTTGATAAAACAAAATTACAATTATCTGAGCAAATATTTGAATAATTGACACAAAATTTGAGATTAAGTTATTTTTAAGGTAAGATCGGCAATCTTACAGAATGTTGTAACTACCGTACTATTAACCTAATCGTATATGCTAGCAAGATCTTACACCAAATTATTGTTCGTGGAATTTGCGAATAAATATGAAACAGAAATTGGAGTAGAAGAGGCCGGCTTCGTAGAGGGCCGAGGAACGAGGGAGCAAATCACCAACATCAGACTGATCATCGAAAAGCACAGAGAACACAACATACCACTACACATGTGCTTCATCGACTATACCAATGCATGTGTAAGCCGTCGACAGCTGTGGGATATCATGAGGGATATAGGTTTCCCAGACCACATCATAGAACTATTGGCCACCCTATATAAAGAGGAGAAGTACTAAAGGAAGCCAGAAGTAACCATAACAGACACGGATTTTGCTGACAATATCGCACAGATATCGGATTCCATCAAGGAGGCAACATCTCTACTACACAAAGTTGAAGAGGCAGCTCTACAAATTGGTCTACATATAAACGA
>JAUYWV010114428.1:0-12245 GCA_032274565.1 Nematoplana nigrocapitula
CGTGGAGGCGGCTGGCTTTACCCTCGGGCAGACAGTGCTTTAGTGGAGGGGCCATTCAACCACACCAATGATATTTTCAGTGCTTTTACCCACCATACCACAGCCACTGTCAGGGAAGCGGTGCTGAAATTAATTCAGTGTCACAACCAGGATTTTAACCCTGGATGTCTGGCAGCGCAAGTCAGTGTCGCTAACCACTCGGCCAGTCACGGTTCAGCTCAGTGGTAATCGCGTTCGGCGCCGGCATCGTCATCACGTTGGTGAAGCGGGTTCGAATCCCACTGAAGGCACTATTTGCAGTCTGGCTGATCCGCCTATGCGGAGACGCCTAGGTGGTGTTAGATTGTGAAATAACTTGGTTCTAAAACATGGCCAGTCCAGGGGCGCAGCTGATACATAAAATTAGGGTGATCTGACTGATTTTTCAAAAATGATCATTTTCTAAATAAAAACAAAGTTCACATTTCTTCTATAATATTAAACAGTGTAAATGAGCCACACTCATGTCCGCCCCCTAGGATTTAGAAAAGGGGGTCGTTTTTTCTCGATATAGACGCCTATTTACAGTTCAACAGGCATTTCTTAGGGCTATGAATTTACTTATCATATAGGCGCCGTCAACCAAAAGACCCCCCTCTCGCGGCGCGCTTGCAAGCCACATATCTACTGTAGAAGATATACAATCTACGGGCAGCCAGATTATAAGAGCGTTTTCGGCTGCACGCTATCAGGGGGGCAGAGAAATTGAATTGCAGGCAGGCATTGTGTGATGGCTGACAAAACAACTGCTGCAAGCGAGAGAAATAATCTCGGCGGATTCAGATTATAGTCTCTTCTCTTGTGTAATCTATAGCCAACCTGGGAAAATAAATTAACAGCTAACAGACAAATTAATAGCCGGCAGCTATTACACGACTGCCCGAAATCTTTATACATACAGATTCCATTTGCCCAAAAAGCGTTGCTACAAAATTAGAAGACTAATTAAAAATGTTTGATGTCAAAGTTTTAGGTTTTTTGAGAATATTAGATTACATCAGCGCTACGCCCCTGCGCCAGTCCATAAGATTGGTGCAAACTGCAAACCCTCCAGGTGGACTGTGAATGGTGTCTATAGCTATAACAGGGAAATGAAATGTCACCCGTCCGGAGCGGTGTACCGACCCTGAGTAGGACGGCAGCCAGAAGTGTATAAATGGGTGGCAAATTGTCAACGCTCCTGCTGGGATAGGACAGCTAGTGATGCTGGAAACGGAAAAAACAGCATCAGGTGCTTATGACCGGTTTTGATAATTGCCTTGGAAACTAGCTATACAAAAAAGATGGGACGCGTATAGAATGAGGAACTTTGTATCTTAGAATTAAAACGCCCGTTTTCTTATTAAAAAGGCGAAGTCTGATTGATGTAATAAGGCCTGGCAAAACTCACAAAACCTTTGGAAAGCATCGAACTCCGTTGTTGGCACTAAAGTTACTACTATCTCCATTACCAGACTGTGCGCAAATTTCCCATTTGTACAGTAGGCAACTGAAAATATCATCGATACCTTTACAGGATATTTCGGCCCTAAGGCAAAAATATTAGTATCAATGAGGACAACCAAGAAGATATTTGGTATGTCGACATCCCGGTAAACGAAGTGGCAAACAAGTTATACAAACTTACTATTAGAAAATCTGCCGGCATTGACAAAGTACCTGCTGTTATCTACAAAACGACTGCTTCCTTTTTGTCGATACGCCTGACGCTTTCGATAACGACTCGAAATTTTCTGGTGTTTGGAAGATTGCGCATATTATTCCAATCCAGAAAACACCTAACCCGAATCTCCAAAGTCTGAGACCGGTATCACTACTGCCAATTACGACGAAAGTTTTGGAATCCTTTAAACTTCTATCGAATCTCCACAAAAGATTTCTCGATAATTTAGGTTCATCCTAGTTTGGCTCAGTGCCTGTGCGCTTTCATTAAACTTATATATGAAGTCACGAACATGCATGACAGCAAGGCTGTAACCGCCATTCAAATTTTAATATATGACTACAACAGCAAAGTATTTGATACTCTTGGTCACGATATTTTTATCCGTCGCTTACAGAATCTACACTTATCCAGTGGACAGCCAGTTACGAGATCGAAAGCAGTTGGCCACCTACATTGGTGCTCATAACAACAGCCTGAGGTCACTTCCGGGGTGACTCAAGGCTCTTTGTTTGAACCGAACCTTTATTGTCTGGTTACAGGTGGACTCGAAAAAGTTTACCATACTTCCACCATCGTAAAATGTATAGACGCGATACCACTTTCGCGATCCCCGTTTTAAGGATGGAATTGCTCCCAGGTACTATAGGAATATCATAATACGATTCAATGGTCTAAAGCTTGAAACTAAATGTTAAATCACTTTTCTTGCCAAATCAAAATGACAAAGCCCCCGTAGTAATTCCAGGAATTCAAATCGTTCAAGAAGCTAAACTATTCTCTCACGTCAAACAGAAAATGATTAAGACGGGAAAAACAATGATCATATTGGTAGCATCATGCGTCTGCATTAACTATATGCACCATCGATCGGGACTCTCCTTGTGACCAAAACTAAAACCAGCAACTCTTACAGAGACGAGGTAAGGAAATGTCTCTAAGTTTGACTAATTTTCGATCAAAACCCAGAGTTTTTCAGCAGGCACTTGGAGGTCGAAAGGGGAAAGGGGTCAATGGTTGATCTGAAGTAAAGAAAATCCTTACTACTGGCGTTATACATCTCAACATAACAACTACCCTGACTAAAATTAACCTCACTGTCTGTTTTGTTAATTAAATAGCGGTACGCTACTCAGGAGTAAAATACCCATAATAATAATTATTAATTATTTTCGAGATGTCGTTAGTGTTTCCCAGCAGGCATATGTGCCCTTTTCACTGAAGTACACCACCCTCAACCTCCGGACCGGAGAAGAGACCTGACGACGACGACGACACCACCGCAATAAGGAGGAGCTTCGAAAGTTTACTATAGGTTTCCCATTTTACATCCTAAACATTGCTATCTATGATTTACATTGGTTTAAGTCGTACAGACGTCAAATGTCATAATTGAAAAGGGAGACCAATTTTATTTTACAATACAATGGACAGCTCTCCTTTAGTAAACAATGTTGCTCACTTGCTATATACGTCCTCGTATCTCTATAAAAGTGTCTGTCTGTCACGCTTATGTTCAAAATCAATTTCACCTTGCGGTTTTAGATTGGTTTTAGTTGATTCAGATTGACGTGGTGAAATGGATAAGGCTTCTTTCTGCCTCTTAATGTTTAATGTTTCGGATTTAATACTAGCTGCGAAATATTGTAGTTATTGATGTCAGTCTGATACGAGGGTGTTTCAATAAGTTCGCATAATCTATATGAACCCACAATGGCGCATGCAATATCTATGTATTTTAGTCAACTATAGAAATATATAAGATATATGTGAGCATTTGAACTCTGTATCTCAATGTCTGTATAATATATGTGTGATCGAATTCTAAAAGTATACAAAGGAGGTCAAATTTAGTAAATTATGAGGACTATCTTTTCCAAAAAATCGTCTATATTTGCTTTAAAAACAATTATACGAGTATATTGCAGAAAATGATTATAATAAGTAAAAAAGAGTTTATAACTTTTCAAAAGACTTCCCACCACAGTCTATGATGCACTGTTGCATCCTTTCAAAGCACTCCCGAAAGCAAATTTCCCAGTCATCCTGTGAGATTGAATCGTGAAGAAAAGCTGCAACAACTGCTTCAGGAGTTTCCAATCTACTTCCTCTGAATGCTTTTTTAAATCAGATTTGAAATCGTAGTAAATCATCGCACTGAAAGTGAAGTGACAATTTCTAAATTTATCTTAATAGATGATGTAATAATGAAGCAAATTTCAATTGCTGACAAAGATTTTTTAAATTTAAATTTTGAAGCTATCCAATGAGATACAGACTTCAAATTTTCACTAATATATTAGATATTTCCACGCATAGATATGTTGCACGCACCACTATGGGTTCATATAGATTATACCTATACGAACTTATAGAAGTGCCCTGGCTAAGTAGTAAAGTATGGAATACGACGAATTCCTTACATATGCATGCATTATATTTCCACTTTCAAGTTTTCAATAGCTGCGCTTGTTTTATTTGCACAACAGTGAACCTATCTCTTTATATGCAAATACATTGGATGAGCGTCTCTCGTGTAACAGTTTTTCTTTCAATTTTCGTTAAACCAACAAGGAATTTTGAGATTGCATAATAGATGTAGCATGTCCATTGTTTGAGGGGAAATACATGTATAGTTGCATGTATAGTTGCATGTATATCGGTTAGGTATGTTGAAGAAATTCTGTTCCCACATCTATTCAGTACGTGCACCGCATGAGAGAGGCAGACATATAGAAGAGATCATGGCATAGAAATTGACGGTAGAAAGGTATCCTACAGGAGATATGCCGACGACAGCATCGTTTTCTGTGCTAATAACAATCTAGAAGCAACAGCACTCCTGACACGACTTAACTGAAGAAGGAGAAGAAAATAAAGGCCCAATTCTACGGGTGGAATGCGAAAACCAATCTAACTTCGAGGACGACCTTATCCTAATACAGCTCCTTATCGGAGAAGCTATTGTAGGAGATCCAGCAACACACCTTTCGCAAGCACAAGCTGTCTTCGAACAACAAACAAGAAAGTGACAAAGAAACGGGCTGAGCACCACCCGCACCTAAGTCCAACCCCGGACCTGGAAAATTTAGACAGATGGGGCAGTGTGTAGTTGCCCAACTGAGGACTGGCCGATGCCTACTCACCCGGAGCGAGATGTTTCGCACAGGAAAGGCGACATCACCAGTGTGCACTGCATGCAACGACTACTATATCTTGAATTTCATTGAACTATTTGGATTATTTTCAACAATTTTTATATCGTTTTATCGGGCTCCGTATCAGCTACAACGTGGTGCTACTCTCAATTAATAATTCCTGTTGTTTGTGGATCTATTACACCAAAAAGGCCAGTTTCGCTGTGTTTCTTTTAAAGTGATCAATCGATTCTGCTTTTATTCATACTTCGTCATCTACCACGGCCGCCAACACGCAGTCAACTTCGTTCATTGACGAAGGAAGCGCTGATCGATTTATTACTTACAAACAACGCTTCCGATACTGTCGAATCAGCTGATAATGACGTAAGTAGGCCATTATCTATTGGTGACCTACATTTAGCTTTAGAAAAGGCTCGTGTCGATATAAAAAATACGGTTATTACAGAATTAAATGTCATCCTTGCCAATAAAATAGAAATGATTGAAAGTGACATTACGACTCTACGTAAAGAGCTTAACCTTATGAACTCAAAAATAAATTCATTAGACGCACAGCGAGTTGAGAACAAAAATTTACTAAATAAACTCAAAGATAAAAGTGCATCTTCATCCTCTCATTCTGTTCCAATATCCAATGCTACAGCAAATGAATTACTTCTGTTTGAAGTAAAGGAAACAAAAGATCCTTCTCCCAAAGGTCGGTTTGAGACTCTGAAAACTCAAGTTTTGGAGAGCATTAGAACTCTCGGTGTTTCCTTGGAGGAAAGTATCACCGATTTCCGCAGAATCGCTAAATTCACGATAGGCAGAAACCGTCCTATTTTAATAAAAGTGAATTCTATTTGGAACAAAAGAAAAATGCTGACAGAATACAGCAGGTTGAAATTGGAGAAAGGAAGCATTGGTTTTGTTTTAAAAGAGAGTGTACCAAATACTCCAGCATTTAGAGAGGCCAGAGAAAAGGCAAATAATTTAAATGCCGAAGATAGAACGCGTGCAGATAGTACTGGATCTGATGTAACAGTTAGTTACAGTGCACGATCAAATGGCAGCATCGTAAAATTTATTTATTCGAACAGCAGATGGTCCAAAGCTGAAAATCAATCAGCATGACAGTTGAACAATTTCATTACAATTAAGTCTACTTCACCAGTTTACTCTATCGTTGTTTCACCAGGTGACGGTTTCTGTTTTCTTCACAGTTTACGTACGTCTTTACACCATTATGGTCATTTTTATGGTATCAGTGATTTGCTGAGTCTTATTATAGAAGAATTTTATGGTCACTTGTATTTTTATCTGGAATTCTCTCCTCAGACCAACCTACCGACCCTATGTAACTTGTATGTGCATAATCGGATTTACAACTCTTCGTTTGGGGACCTGATTCCTCTTATTTTAGCCAATGCCCTTGGCTGGACCATAAGAATTTTTAGCGCCAACCTGATTACTTTTAATGATATTTTACCGAGATCTGAGAGTATAATAAGGGCTCCTCTTCATGTTGTTCTAGAGAATGACCATTACAATGCTGTTTTAGTACATTATAGCCGTGTTGCTGAACAAGATATTACTTACTGCCCAAACTTAAGTTCAGATTCTTATACTTCGTCCATTGCATCTTCAAGTATTCGTCAGCCCCGATCTCGTAATTTTAAACAAAAACATTCTTCACATACTGAAGACGATGTCTATGGGGATAACTCCCTACATAAAAAAACAGCTACTGAGAAGACCACAGAGTATTATTTCCCTCAATGCTCAGAGCGTTTGTAATAAGCTGGATGAATTAGAGCTTCTGCTTAATCACCACATCCCTGACGCCACAGTTATATCAGAAACGTGGTTAACAAACGACAATCGCGATCTGTTCCACTTCAAAGGATATCATGAAGTATCTGCTTTAAGACAGGGACGCATAGGCGCAGGTGTTTTAATCCTTGTCAGATCAGAATATTTTCCATCTAACATTCTCCACATTGGAGAGGATGAGTCTCTGTTTATGGTGACTGTTGAACAAGTATATAGACGCAATTCGTTACGATCGTACTTTTTGGTTGACATTTATAGACCATGTACTTCTGAAAATAACACGACTGACAAGAAAAACGAAGCTCGTTTTCAGATTAATGATATGTTGGCGGTCATTCATCAAGGTAGAGAGTGCCCAAAAATCATCTTAACAGGTGATTTCAATAAGCTTTATATGAAAGATATATGCGAGGAATTCAATCTTCAATCATGCGTTACCTTCAACACGTGCGGCTCTGCTATACTCGATAATATTTATTCAAATATCAAGAAGAATTATAGCTGTCCTAAATAATTATCAAAACTTGGGAAATCTATCCATCACAGAATTCTATGGAATCCAAAGCAAAGGCCAGTTATACCTATGACCAAAATTGTCCCTATGTACGATAAAAGAGCGCATTTTATGTTAAAGATATATTCAGTTTTTCAAAGCAATAATCTGGCTGTTGATATCAGCTCTATTAACTCGATTGATGATAAAGTGGACTTTCTTGAAACATTTATTAAAAACAGTTTGGCTGTTCTTCCTGTCAAGTACATAAAAATCACCAACCGTGACCCAAAATGGCTTACTCCAGTTATTAAACTCGTTCAACAAGAGAAGGATAAAGCTGCTATTCGAGGTGATCTTAACGAAGAGGAAAGATTGCGCGGAAAAATTGATTAAGATGATTAGAGACGCCCAGTTAGACTTGGTTGTGAAGGCTAAGGGAAACAGCCAAAAAGCTGGATCTAAAAAATGGTAGAATTTGGTTAATGAAAGTCGTGCCAAGCATCACTCTCTGAAGAATATAACGGACAACTTCCAAACCGATATTGATTGCGCCAATGCTCTGAACAAGTATTTTTGCGAGTTGTTTGGTGAGTTGATTTCAGTCAGTAATGACGTGACTACCTACTCGCCGAGGGGAATTTGCAACTTCCAGCTAAAGGTACTGCTTCGGAGATTCTTCCTCTATTGCGTAAGGTGAAGGGTTCCAGTGGGGACAGTGCCATACCCACATGGTTATGGAAGGAATTTTCTGAATACTTAGCTGCACCGTTAGCAATTATCTTTAATCAAAGTATCTGCATTGGGAGATTCCCTACAAGTTGGAAAAGATCAGAAGTCTATTGATTGCCAAAGTGTAGTAACCCTTGTGATTATAAGAAAGATATAAGATATATCTCTGTCACTCCTATACCCGGACGAATATTAGAAAAGGTGGTCAAACATCGCCTAATGACAAAAATTGAAGAAATTGTCGGTGACTCCCAGTTTTCGTACCGTCCTAAGCTTTCATGACAATGTGCTCTTCTTACTATGGTAAACAAGTGGCTATCTGCCTTAGATAAATGCCCTACTAGAATCAGAATTGGTTTTGCGGACTCTTCCAAGACTTTTATGAGTGTTCAACGTCTCATTTTGATTGCAAAATTGATGAGCTACGATTTCTCTCTCTGATTGACTAACTGGACTAATGACTTTCTCTTAAACAGGGTTCAAAAGTTGATATCAACGGTTCTGGCTCAAATTGGGATTCTATCAACGTGGGAGCTCCGCAAGGTACTGTCTTGGGACCTGCATTGTTTTGAATTATTACAGCTGACCTAGATTTGACAAGTTCTCTGGCTTGAACAGTTAAATTTGCAGATGACACTACCCACAACTCAATAACAACTGAAGACAATTATTTGAATGATACATTTGAAGACGATATGTATGCGATTAATAAGTGGAGTGTGCTCAATCATTTTAATATGAATCCCTCAAAGCAAGAAATAATGATCATTACCAACACTTCGAAGATACCACTTCCGCCTCCTCTTATTCTCAGCGATACAAAAGTGCATCAATGCAACACAAAGCGTCACCTGGGCATCCTTATTGATGAAAAGCTAAATTTTCGTCCTCAAGCTGATTTTACTCTCTCTCTAAAGGTAGACGAGGCATTATTCATCTTTTACCACAAAAAATCAAATAGTAATCCACCTACTTGACTCTGTCGTCGAAATTGACTTCGATCCTTCGTCCACTGAAACAGAAATGATGCAAATACGCTGATTAAATTAAACCTTTTCGAATAATATTTGCAAATGTGTTTTGCTGCAAATTATCATCAACATTTAAGTCCTGAAAAGGACTGCTATCGCTTTCTCTGGGTAGTACAGGAAGGGAGGATGGGAAATACAGGGCACTTATGTTCAATGACAGCCCCCCAACCTGTCGAGGGACACTGTCCACCAGACTTTTAATAACTGTGACAGCCGTTCCAGTTCTCTGCGACCTATTGCATTGCTCGTGTTGTTGCAGATTCAAGATTAAACTGATGTTTACAGAGTCTTCTTGCCTGCCCTATGGGATTGTCGCCTTAACACTTCTATAAAAGGTATAATTGGGCGATGACACCGGGTATTATAGTCTCGAAGATTAATTAGCATCTTTGAAAACCGATGCCATCAAATCCTCTGGTGTAGATCGGCTGCACAGGTATGGGTTCCACCCTACGGGGCATTGCAGTTGCTACCGTAGTCCTGACGCTACAAGCGCCCCCAGGGCGGATTTCTTAAGTGTCGCAGTCTCGCACAACTTTCCAGCGAGCCTAAACTGGGTGATCCACGCAAGCCAGCGTGGTACACGTCCCAGTGGGAAAGTTCCAGCCTGACGGCGGATGATTCACTGTTTAGCCTTCCAAATTAAACACTGCTTTAAAGGATGTTTTTGGCGAAGAGTGATCTGTCCTGGACGGTGAGACAGAAACAACAACAGTTGTCGTAGGTTCTGAGCTAGCTGGCCTCGAGAGTTGATTTGCCACCCAATCCAGTCCCAGACGTGTTCGATCGGGTTGAGGTCAGGTGAGGTTGTCTGGAAGAAGTCATGAACCTGGGCAGCTCGATGGACAGGGGCAGTATCTTCTTAAAATATAAAGTTGTCCTGCAGATCTCCATCTTGGAAAAAGTGCTGGGAGCGTTGCAATGTAGAAAAAACGACGTGGCTCCGCCCTCCTCTCCAAAATGGCTCCCCACACGCGCGATGTGGAGCACTGCCTTTCAGTTTTGTTTTGTTGGAGCGTTTTTCTGTTCATTATTGTATGCAATTATCCAGTTATAAACAGTACTAAAATGAATACCTAGACGTTGAGGAATGTGTGTTTGGCTGTTAATTTGGCTTGAGATAGCTCGAGTGCTTTGCCTTGATTAAAAATTGCATTTCAAAGCGGAAAACAAAAAAAATACGTTACAATTATAGACTTCCAAATAGAACAATAATTCATTTAAAGTCTTCGGTTAGACCAGTCTACCTAATTGATAGGCTGTATTTATAGTCGTCAGGCATCCCAGACAAGAGCAACACTTTGCCGAAAATAATCCAAAGAACGTCCCCCCCCCCTCCACTACTCTAAAAACGTAGACGAGGAAAGCCACTACAAGGCATGCTAAGAGACTTAAATTCAGCTTCATATGACAATCAAAGATATAAAGCTGAAACTCGACCGGAGTGCCGAAAATGGATGCCAAAAACGCGAACCTGCTTGACAAAATCGCAGAACACGCGATAGATAGATCTCACAAGTGGTACGGTACTCACAATTTGTAGGAGAACACCTGGCCCTTGACATCCTTATCCACGGTGCTGTAGGCCCTCTTCATGCTCATGTCAAAAGTGTTCATGAATTGGAATTTGGTGCGCCGTTTCTGCTTCCACTTCATGTTCACCTGGCCAGTGATCCCCTCCTTTGCCGGACTGTTCACACTCATTGTCAAGTCCATCGCTATATCGTTCTGTTTGGGCAGTTTCATGGCGATGGTGCGCCGATATTTGTACACCATCCTGTTGGGCCCGGGTTTCTTCCCCGTGGAGTCTTTCAGAAGAACTGTGCGGAAGAGGAGGAGAATACGGGAGGTGTTAAAGACCCCCCCAAACATTTTCGAACCATACAATATTATTCCTTTTTAGAAGAATATACTACCTTTTAGTAGAATGGGTGTATACTAACGGAAAATTTTATTTTTATAAACTACACGGAATATTATGGTATATGTATATAATTGTAGAATACCTATGTACAGTACAATTATGCAATTTTCTGCCCGACGGGTTCTAGCATTACATGGATCATACGGCCGCTACACACGACTAATGCCGAGCCAGGACTCGAACCCGCTCACTTGCCTCCATGCAGTCACCTTCTCGTGGATGGGTGTCCTGCTCCGGCAGGGAATCTACGGCGTTGTCATATCTGGGACCTCATGCGGTTGCTTATTTGTATTTCTCCCTACTCCCTCCCTTTTCCCTCGTTTTTTTACGCCAGCTTTCCTTTTTTCTCTCGTCTCAATATTTCTTATCCCCTCTCTGACTAATCTCTTTTTCCTCTCGTAACTGTCTTTATGTCTCTTTAGCGTCTCTTCTCCTTCGGTTTTTATTCTGTTTCACTCACTTACTCGCGTTCTATTCTGCCCCTTATTTCTCTCGTTTTTTTCTCTATTCTCTTTTCTCTTTTTCTTTACTCTCTCATATCTATCTATCTCCGCTCATCTTCTCTCAACTTACCATTGTCTATAGTTGCTCACTTTTCTCTCTTCTATTCTATGTTCTCTCTTCTTTTGTCCTCTGTTTCCATTTCCTTTCATCATCTCTTTTATTATTATAATCCTCTTCTTTCCTTTTTTGTTTGTTACCCTTATCTGACTACTCGCTTTTTTTCTAATAATTTTCTTTCTCTCCCTTTTATACAGCTTCTCCCATTTTGTGTTTATTTTTAATTTATTTTACTCTCGTTCCATCATCTCTCTTATTTCTCTCGTTTTTCATTTTTTCTATTCACTCCGTTCTCTTTCTTTTTACTCTCTATCTCTCTCTTTTCTATTCACTCCGTTCTCTTTCTTTTTACTCTCTATCTCTCTCTTTTCTTTAGTTTCTCTCTCTCTTTACTCTGTTCTCTCACTCTTTCCCTTAGTTTCACTCTCTATTTACTCTGTTCTTTCTCTCTCTTTACTTCAGTTTCACTCTCTATTTACTCTGTTTTCTCTTTCTCTCTCTTTTCTTTAATTTCACTCTATATTGACCCTGATCTCTCATTCTCTGTGTTCTTCAGTTTCTCTCTACTTGGCTTTCTCTCTCCTGTATCTAACTTCTCCGGGAGGTCTGGGTGCTGTCACGTCCTCTTGACCGGGAATTACACCACCACCAACAACAAAACCATCCGATGGCTTGGGGATATGTATGGTGTTATGTGAAATTTGGCCGTTTGGTTAAATTGCGACCACCCTTCTGAGGGTATCGCTTGGGTGAAGGGCTGGTGTCCACCTCTGTTTCATGTTAATCACACAGCCTCATCTGGGTGATATTAAACGGTTTAGCATCCCTT
>JAUYWV010114439.1:0-12245 GCA_032274565.1 Nematoplana nigrocapitula
GATATTTAAAAAATAACATCATACGGTTTAATTTTACTACTAATAAATTTGAGAGTAGTATACCTCGGAATTTATAAATAACATTGGTTACATTTCAAGAGGTCACTTCTACTGTGGTTTATTTATAACTATATAGGCAGGGTTTAAGCCCAGTAGCCCCCCTTGGGTTGACCCCGATTTGATCCAAAGAAAGTATTTCTGAACATACAGTAATTCTCCTCTCTGCTTTTTCCTACGGAATCATCAGTATAAATTATTTACTTGAAACTTTGGTTGTTTCCTGTTATTTTATTGCCCTATGTACCCCAAGCGAAACCGGATACCTCCGCTAGTATAATAAAAGCAAGCTTCTTATTATAACAAATAATTCTATGGAAACTCTTCTTTGTAATATTCTTAGTAGTATATGGTTTAATTGTTTACAACAAAACACTATACGAGTGAAATAAAATTTCCAACAGTCTAGTATATGGCGTCTTTTCACTTTTCTGCTGATGGTGTTTACACCATGCTTGGTCTGCAGACACCCCGTCAAAATATATTTCCTAGAATTATATGTCGTTTGACTTTTGCCGATTTTATATTCACATATTGTATCTAATTAAGCAGACCTATCCCACTAACACCAATGCAAAAACCACCGAAATCTAATAGCGGCAAAATATTACTGTCATGCAAATACAACAACGGTATAGATTATATTATTGTAAGCATATTCTATTTGTACTTTTAACATGAAACCAATCAAATGATCCCCATCACCAACAGACTGAATATACCATGAACATGAGACAATCGGAGAGCTTGGAACAAATAATTGTCTGTGTTTGTGTTCGCTATCTTCTTCTACACTAGCAATCGGAGAGAGATGAAATTTTCGGTACGGTATCCAATCATTTTAATGGCTGCATGGGCACTTTACCTGCGTTATGTTTGATTGATTTTCATCCATGTGGGTGCCACAGGCCACGTTTTGAGACTATACCGAAACTCAATGCCATTTTTATACTATTATGGATATGTGATCTTAATGAAATATCGTGGAATTAAAGAACACCTTAAACGCAGAGAAATGACCAGTGACCAATCGTATTGCTTTGTTGTCATTATTGATTGATTTATGGTAACATATTATGCGCAATATCTCTAAATTTAGTACTGTTGATTTGCACATTTTTGTATTGGTTAATCATGAAACATATTGGAAAAGACCAGAAAAATATTTTATTGCTTAACTTGTTATCTTATTTTTTCTCAACAAAGAAAGAATATATTTAGCATTAGTCGGCATACACATTCACACTCAAATCTGGCAACAGGCTAATTTCAATTAAAAAATGAAAACTGTAATGTTTCCATGGAAATCCTAACAGGAATTGAATTGCACTTTTATTGCAAGTGATATATTGCTTTGGTAACATTTCGAGTTAGCACACGCGTTTAACATCACATGTAATAAATTCTAGCAATCCAGCGCGTCTTATGGCATCCTTATCTCTATTTCCAACTTCGAGCCATGTACATGCATTTTGGTGCATAAAGAAATTCCACCCCCGTGATCTTGATCTACTTCAATATGATTGATCCACGTCATTGGATGACCTACTTGAATGATATCACTCCTTAGCAACAGTTCGAGGTCGTTGCCTGGAAAGGAGGCTGTACTTTTCCTCTAATTATACCATTTACTAAATTTCTATATTTTAATAGTATTCGTTAGACATACTATGGTTGCGGTTGCGAGTATAAACCCAAAGGGCATTTGATCGCGGGAAAATGATGTAAGCTGGCTATGCGAAACCCGTTCTCATAAACAGCTGACCTACAGTATGAATACGATAAATATATGCAGCTGAGCACATTGCGACAGAAAGAGCAACCGACTGCGCAGATGTAGTTTTGAGTTTATGTAGTTAATCTGCTGTGTGTCATCTACTGTATGTCAGCTCCCCTTGGCCGTCTCACTGCTGAAAACATATCATGAATCTCTGATCAACTTTGTCGAAGGTGTCCATAATCCTTTTTGGGCAGACAACAGAAGGGTTATGCTCTCCCCGATCAAGGTGTTTGTATTCTCTATATAGATTTCTACATTTTTAGACTATATATTATATAGATAAAGCACGATTTAAGTAATTCTGAGATATGATATTCATTTAAAGGCCGATTTTTTTAAAACCCGATATTATAATGTGGCCTATTTTGCTTTAGTTTTTTCTTTTTGCGAAATTTTAGCTAATTTGGCACAGTTTTATAGCCACTTTAATGACAATTGTAAGTATTGTTTTCAAAATTGAACGACGTTTAGCATGTCCAATAACTGATTAAAGGAAAACTTCAAAAAGAAGCGCAATTTTAAGTGTGTTTAATAACTATAGGACAGTCACGTACGCAATGAAAATAATAATAATTTCATATTTGTGAAACGGTGCATTTCATCAGAACCTTTCATTTTAGCAGAATACATCAATAAATACAAATAAATCAATACTACAGTTTTTCATAAGATTTATTTTTCAAAATTTTCGGGATGTAGTTTTCAACGTTTCAACAATAAAAACAGTTGTTCATGATGCTGACAGTATGCATACATTGTATATGACCGATACTTATCTGCCTCTTGGCAAATTCGTCATAAATTAGCAGAGAATATTTTGCCTATAGGCCTTCTCTTCGAAAACCAGCATTTTTAGGTTTACCATACATTGCCGGTTTCAAGTAAAATCGTTTAGTTTCTTATTGTCTTACAGTTAGAGATTTTTCGAGCATTTGCACCATGGCATTTGGCTGATCTTTTTTGCGTAATGGAAAACAGTTTTCCGCTTTATTCGGGAGTGTGAAAGGTCACCTTGCCATGTTTTCTCGATTTTTCTTTTTATATCAAACACTTCTTACCATTTCTAATTTCTACTGAAAATTGGTCAATACTTAACTCGCTGTCAAGAGAAAGAGAACGTTAACATATTCGAATTATCATAGGTAATCAATTTAAAATACCGATTTAAGCACATAAACCTAATTATGGGAATAATTTTGATTATAAACAACGGTCTCATCATCATTGCTCTTTGGTACCAAAATACTAACAATTGCGTGCGTTACGACCAGAAAACAATTGAGGTATCGTGGGGGAGAATACATTATATGCAGTACATAATCTCGCGAGAGGCATAAATAGTTCTTTTAAATCATACACACCATTTCTGGTATTCATACAGTAGTTTCGTTCTACTTCCTAGCATAACGCAAAGCGGATCGGTACGTTTTCATAATTCACAATTACAGTATGGTTTCAATTGTTGACTAAATTGTATTTGAACAGACTGCTTGCTTTTCATTTTTAGCGAGTTGTCACTGGTATCCCGTGTTATTTATTCACCGGACGTCTTTTAGTTGTTCTTTCGTTAATTCATACATTCATCCTTATCCTGATAACTTCTAATGTGATGTTGATAAGCTGTGCAAGCAAACAGATCCGTTGCTAGGGGGGTTGCCTGACACTTATTACTGGTTCCGCTCCGAAAATCTTTCTGTTCTGAGCGATCTTAATCATTTTAAACAATTAACATTTAAAATTTATTCCAAACTTGTTTAAGGAAATCTGTGGTACTGGACAGAGAAGTGGACATTTCGATCCGATTACTGACCATCATGTCTTATATGTTTACAACCCTCTTCTACAGGGAAAAATACACATGTCATGTTCTATAAGACTTTCGTTGTCCTATAAGAGGCTGCATAATGCCTTTTTACTGGCGAGCCATTCTGTAGCCGATTAGAGAGCACTAATTTATTCTCTCATTCATTTGTAGAATCTAATTTTGAAATTCTTAGAAGAATACATTCTGGCGGTAGCTGTTGCTTCGCTTCACTTCACGAAATTATTTGATACAAATTTGCACTCGACTTTGATACGCAAACCACCCACGCGACGGGACCTCTTGTTTCCTGCATATTTCATTGTGTGGATTAAATAGTGTCTTTCAAATAGGACACACAGATTAACCCTCTGTCGTGAACACAAAGACTTGTTTGTTATCACCAATGATGTCGGGCATCAAAAGGCTTTGTTGTCGTGACCTTTGCCTAACTCACAACACAATGTATTGTAAAATACTGGGTCTAATGCATCACTTTGTGAGATATCTTCGATTACACAAAAATACAAAGTTCCGAAATCAAGTTAACTTATTTAAATACAGCCAGATCAAAAACGCGTGCGTACAATTTCTACTTGACGTCATAATTAACATGCCCCAGATTGATAAGGTTCGGAACATGCTATTGTCTGGATTACACATAGACATCGGATAAGCACGCTGGTTATATATACGTAGACTGAACATTCTCTCGCGTTATTGGTATTCGGTCAACATGAACCTTTTGCTCAAGACAGTGAAGAGACGAAAACTTCAGTGGTTTGGCCATATGTATCACGTCATCCTGGCAAGCTCAGTCACACCGTACTCCAAGGCACAGTTGAGGGAACTAGACCCCAAGGAAGGCCAAAGACGAACTGGATGAACAATATAACAACCTGGACATCCTTGAATTTAGAACAGTGCAAATCCACCGCGCAGGTAGATCAAGGTGGCGAGGTGTTGTGCATGAGCAAAGGCGCCCCAACGGCCGTCACAGGCAGCTACAAGATAATATTATGTAATGTAGATTGCGAATAGGACTTTTTGCATCGCGGGGCGCCTATCTGAATATCCTAGATCCTCATTGTATAGTTTAATGATAAATGTAATTAAATAGCGACAAATTTTGTGTTTGAAATATAATGAAATTGTGAAAATAACTTTATAAATTAGACCCAAAGTTTCAGCTTTCAATCGAAAGAAATAAAACATGCTGATAAATAAGAAAGGGATTACGCGCCAATTAATTCCAGTAAATTCACGTACAGTATGTGTCGGTTCTTCATATTGCAGGTAAATAATTAATTAAAAGACTTCTAGAAATCCATGGAGGGTTCTTAATGCATCCAATGTGACCAATGGTGGTCTATTAAAATAGCCTCTCTAGATAAATATATGGATTCAGACAAGCAAATCCGATCACTATGGGATTACACTGTAACCAAGTCTGAAAAGTGAAACAATTGCCAATTCTAGTAGAAGAATATACCGGGTGTCCCAAAAAAGGATAAAAACTAAATGTTGATACTTTTCATAATACTCAACCAATTTAAAAGTATATTATATCATTGTATAGCTAACACCTGTACATTTCATGTCATGGTAAAACCACCTGTTTTAACTGACTACAGATGCAACAAAATTTGAATTTAAAATTACTTTCCAATACAAAATGATGAACGTGAAATTTGAATTTCTAAGGAATTTGACAGCCATCTAATGAAACGCAGTAATCCTAGCGAACCCCAAAACTGTTGACGGCATCAGCTACTCCTTCCATTTCATGGGCACGAAGCTGGTCAAACTGAGTAATAACAGCGTTGCTCAAGTCATCAATGTTTTTGAACTGGCCATTCTTGAACACATTATCCTTTATATACACCCACAGGAAATAGTCGCATGGTGTCAGGTCTGGGGAACGGGGAGGCTATTCGACGTCACAGAAACGAGATATCATTCTTTGCCCAAAGTAGTCTTTAAGTATCTCGCGCGACATGATGGCGGTATGGGCTGGCGCGCCATCTTATAAATCATGCATTCTGCAGTGCAGCATGACCAAGAGCAGTCAAAACATCTGGTATGAAGAAATGCGTTATTATGGCTTGGTAATAATTAGCAGTTACTGTGCTAGGGAAGAAATATGGCCCAAACACATGAATGGCTGTCATGGCAGCCCACACAGTAATTCTCGATGCATTCTGCCATCGTTTGTAACAGAAGTTATCTGATCGTGATGGGTTCCAGATGCGCCAGTTCCACCTGTTAACTGTTCCATAGGTGCAAAAAGTTGCCTCAACTGAGAAAAACAGTAAATCAAGAATTTTCGGCAAAACCTGATGAAAGGAATGAATGATTTCAAGTCTGAAATGCTTGTCATACTGAGTCAGGCCTTGGTGGAGACGAAGGCAGTACGGATACAATTTCAAGCGATTTTTTAAAATACGGTGCACGCTTGATTTGGAAATGTCCAGCTCGTTACTGCATTTTCGAACGGAATTCGTATTTCTAGCAACGCAGTGAAGAACATCCATGACGTGATCCTCTACGGTGACAGATTTTGGTCGGCAACTGTTAACCTTATTTCTTGGCAGAAACGTATCATGTCCTCAAATTTGCGCACTATTTTCTGGATGTTTGAAATCGTGACTCGTGGAGAAGCGTTTTTATTAACTTGATGATTCCATTGATTGAATCGACGCATGGTAACTGTGAAAGTATAATTTTATAATTCGGACATGTTCATGTACAGTAAACTTTTTCATATTAAAACGTTTAGTCAAATAAACGTAGAAATGTAATCAAATTACTGTAGTTAATTTACCTTAAAATTTAAAATTTAAAAAATTTTACATCTGTAGTCAGCTAAAACAGGTGTTATACCATGTCATAAAATGTTTTGCTGTTAGCTATACAATGATATAATATACTTTTAAATTGATTGAGTATTATTGAAATTATTAACATTTAGTTTTCATCCGTAATTTGGGACACCCAGTATAGGCTCTACGTCTTCTGATACTAATTTCCTACAATTACTACAGGGTGGGTCAAAATTCTTTGTCGGTAATATTATAATTTTATTACAATGAACATACAATATGATATATATATATATGTATTTATTATTAGTGTTTATTAAAATAAATGGGAATGAGAAACAATTTAATATTCAAAATAGCCACCATGGCTCTCTCGGCAAAGGTTTAGCCGTTTTTTAAAATTCCTTGGAGAATCACGGAACATTCCCAGAGGGATATCATTCATTCCAGAACATCTGGACTTTGGAATACTTCTCAATTATTATGATATGTACCTTTGTCCTTAGATGGCTCCAGAATAAAAAATTGCAAGTCGTCAGATCGGGAGATCGTGCTGGCCACTCGATTGTTCCTCTTCTTCCAATCCATTTGTTCGGTAAATTATCATTTAGAATGGCTCTTGAATTTATGCTGTAGTGAGAACTGGCTCCACCGTGCTGTAAATATATAGAATAACCTGGTCTTCTATAGGATGGTGCAATACCTTTGTGAATTCATTGTATGAGGACTAATATCTAAAGCAACAACTCCTGAATAACTGATGCAGGTCCAAATGGTTAAAATCACATTTTTCCCAGTGTTTGAGGAACCGTTCACGTGGACTTTCTGTCCCCCAGTAATACACGTTGTGTTTATTTACTCTTCCAAATAGCGCAAATATGCACTCATCCGAAAATGCTAATTTTCGATAAAATGCAGCGTCCTTACTGTACTTCTCAAACATTATTTCGCAAAGTTGGAGTCGTCTGTCTTCATCGCCCTCATTCAACATGGGTGAATAAAGTGACTTGTGTGGATGGTAGTCATCTTTTGATAAAACACGCATTGAAATTGTACGAGATACATCAAGCTCCTTAGAAAGGCGTCGCAATATTAATTACCAACAAAGACTTTTGGACCACTCTGTATATTATACAGTCTCGGAATATGGGCCGATTTGTCTGTGCTGGTAATTTGTTTGACCAATTTAAACAGAACATTAACTTTAGATAGGTTGATAGCTTATGTAGCTGTAAATCTATGGCCGTTGCCTATTTATCATCTATTTTGTTCAGCAGACACACAACTTCATTCCGACCAAAATACTATAATTTCACATCACGATGATCAGTCAAGTTCGTTCCTCCTGCGTATTCATTATGCTATGCTGTACATGCGTGCGCGCGCGGGCGAGCACCCTCGATTGGTGTTTTAAGTGGGGCATATTGTGTCTTTCCGATTATATTATATAAGATCAATTGGGTGCTTGTTATGGACTACAGAAGGCGTTAAGGCATAACTGAATGGGATAATGTAGCATAGAGCAGTGGTTCTTAACCTGTGGAAAATTTCCGGTTTTGTGGGAGTAAATGGTTTGCCCCATATATGACTTCAAAATGTACATTCATATAATGAACTGGATACAAGTTTCGGATACGAATTTAGAATCGATGACTAAAGCTAGTGATGTGATGAGCATAATGGACGACTTTTTGAACAAACGATCTTATGCCATGGGAGAAACTGGACGATCTCTGGATGGATGGTGTTCCTGCAATGCTTGGATCCCAATCTGGTCTTGCTGCTCTGGTGAAACACAAGAGTTCACACATTGCATGATTCAGTGACAAGTGCTTGCGACAAAAACACTGTCTAAGGATTCCTACAAGACATACTTTTAGCATATAAGAAGCGCCATCATTTGTCAGTTGGTTTTTGAGGGTTGGAGAAAGTATTTAAATAGTGTGTTTATCTGTTATATTACGTGTGACCTTCAAGTGTTTTGTAAAACTGAAAATGGTTGTGAGTATCCAACCGAAACCGGTCGAATATAAATGTTTTGCATTACTTTAGTGGTCCTGTTTCTTAAATTTGCATTAAATTTCGTAATGTCTTATCTTTACTTCAAAGTGTCCTGTGAAAATGCGTCGAAATTCAATCGCAAGTTTGCATAAGATAAACGAATTAGAGACTGGTATACAGGTGGAAATATTTAAACCTGACCCGATAGTGCAACAACCCTATCCGGCAAATATGAAAATGTTTACTCAGGAAAAGAATGTCATCGACAGTATTTGCATTTAACTGATGCCTCTGTTTACTTATAGAACCTACATGGTTTGCAGCGCTGACAATTATTTTGCATGATGCTGACGAAGCCGGAATCCCATGAATTCGGAAGGCCAGTTTTCCCCGCGTATCATTGTCGTTTAGTGATGACTATAATTGGCTATCAGTTTAGCCTTATTACACAATTCACGTTGTTTCTGTAACTCCGCAACGATAGGTATGATCACAAAATGCAAAATGCAAGATGTATTTGCATGTGTACAACATGGTGGTAAAGACAAATATATTTTAGGGAAAATTGTAGCACAGGGTTTATTTCTCTCCGTGCCTTTAAAATCTGTAGTCCCGAACATTTGGCTCGTGCAATTTCTTGCATTAAGCGGTCTCTTCTCAAACTAGCCTATCCCGCCCACTCGATTTTAAACAGACCTTTTTACATGACCGCCTCTGCTATTACAAACCACTACCCGATTTTACTGTTCCTTGAAAAAAAACAGACTGTGTGTCCCTTTTACATCCTCCCTCATTTTTAATAACCCCTCTTTTGACCCTATCCATACCGGGCTATTTAACGCAGCCAGGTACCGAGGGGGGCTGATTTGGCCCCCCTATTGAAATCTACTTTAGAAGTGTGCTATAGTGATGAAAATTGGCACCTAGCTAAATTAAAAGGATCTACAGATGACTGTCCATTTAAAAAAATAAAAAAAATAAAAAAGTTACAGCTAATTTAATTTTTAAAGTACATCGAAAAAAGTGAATTTTTTTTAATTTTCCAAATTTAATCAAAATAATTAACTATATAATAAAGTACTGAGTGTCTGAATATTAGAGTGGATGTTGGTGGTTCATTGTGGATTAGCAATGAAATAGAATTCACTAATATCCACCCCCAAGGAAACATTTTGCTGTTTTCACTTATAAATAAATGAACTAAAAAATATGGGGGTCACGGTCACCTAGTTTATAGGCCTATAGCAGACACCCTGTGGGGGTAACAACGATGAAAATATTATTAAAAGTTATTAAACATAAAGTTAGGAAAAGTCATGAAAGCTGGAAATCACGCGATTTTTCAAATAACAATGGCAGCAAAAATAAAACAGGGGGGCCGATTCCCCCCCCCCTCCCGCGGTTTGAATAGGGTTAATATGCTTCCAAAGTACTTACAGTACATTCACCCTTTATTTAGTTTGCTTGGTCTAACAAGATTTACTTTAATAATACACTTTTTCCCGCTTTACATGGTACGCTACTGCGATGATACAATTTTTAAGTACTGTAAATATTAATTACTGAAAAATTAATTGATAATAAGAACTCACAAATGCTCATTCAACAACAAAACGCAAAAATACATTGAAATGTTCTATAAATACATGATAATTAAGTTTTCCCAAAATTTCCTATATTATTAGTATTTTGAAGGGGCTTCTCTATTATTATTCTATTTTATACCTGCCGGCTAAAGCTGTCCGACTTTTTCCACAAGCTTTAATTAACTATTAGTCAATTTTCAGCCGGTTTTGTCGAACTACAATTTTTGAATCCGTTTTGTTTGTAGCAGACTAAATGTAATAACAGAAGACTAAATGAAAAATAATCATTTGCAGTAAAAAAGGAAAATTAGGTAAAATATTACATTTTTCTCCAAATTTAATCAGTCAGACATGAAAAAATGTCATCAATTTTAACATAAAACAGTAGAAGTTCACAAGCGTATCACGCTAAAGTTCAGACAAAATGTCCTAATCACTATCACTGAAAGAAACTATTACATGGACCTTACGTCGTTTCTTCTTTGGCTCCGAAACAGCAGCATTTGTTGAAGAATTCTTCATTGTTGAACTACAGCAGCCATCGTCGTATGGTTCCGAAACATCAGTTGTTGGAGAATTTTTCACGGTCAAACTGCAGAACCCATCGACGTTTGATGCACCTCCAGAAATGACCTGCGCAACCGTCTTCTCATGTGAAGATGACATATTTTCATACTCACGAAACGCTGCACTTGAGTGGCCACTTTGCGTCTTGATAATATGCTCTGGTACGTAAGCATTAAAAGTTGGGAAAATTCCCGTTCTTCGTAGACCATGAAGAGTGTAATATCCTTGGTATCATGCTTTACCCAAAGTTGTCTTAACATAATTTTGCAGCGTATTCTCTTCCACAGGGACATCAGAAAATCCATTGTTTCTGGCACGAAAGTAAAATGCTTTCGACAAAACATCAGTTTTCTTCTCTCGTATGAAATTAACATCTTCAGATACTGCACAGGACCCTATAGGAATAGATTAGTAAATCGTGTGGACGTGCCAGGCTACAACTTGTAGCAATTTAACAAAATTTGCCACGCCACAAACTATGAATGGAAGGCAGATTGCACGCCACAAATATGATTACCGATGTGACATTTCAATACAATTTAGCACGTAACTAACATTGCGCATGATACAACTAACTATAATTATGAAGGCAGATTGCCTAATGCCTTGTACAAACTTACAAAAACCTTTCTCACCACCTTGCCACGCAACAAACTTATATCATTTTTTTTCGCTACGTTACAAAATTCGCCGGACACTGTCCGTGCTATGTTAATCCATTCCAATAGGGGCACAGGACACCGATTTTTATTGTCGCAACACATCACCCTCACATATTTCGGCTTGACATTTTTCCTCATCAGCTCACCTGGATTGTTCTTCGTGCTCCATTCATTATATATGAAACATTCTACTTCAATTTCAAACATTGAGCGTCAAAGTTGTCGGTGCTGTGAACTTCGGAGCATAAGTCTCACGCCGAGGAGATAAATCAGAGTAATTCGTAGCTGTTTTGCAGAATGTGAACCAAAGAAATTATTTTCAAAAAGAAAGTTTTCCATTTCGAAGGTAGCGATGTCAGCTTTCTTATGGTTACACCCCAAACCTTGTTTCTGTCTCAGTTTCATCACATTATCTACTGCATTGCGCACGGATTGAAAACGTGTAACTTGTATTGCATGCTATGCAGCGAGTAGTGCCATTGGAAACACAGAACCATAAATAGAAATAGCCTTGTTTTCTCTCTCTCTCTCTAAGGTAAAGGGATAAACAAATCCATATATCTATATATATATCATATATCACAAAACAAACTCTCGAGTTTAATCAGGCAGCCCAGTAACTGATTGTTTTAGTCAATGATCAGCCGGTTATTAGATTATGCCATTATTAAATAACATACTCGTTCTATGGAACGGTCTAAGCGGGACTATCGGGAAACAGGGGCCTTGGGTGGGTTATAAATGAGAATAATGACTATTGATACATATTCATTCGAGCCTTTGTATGATACTTGCTGTAGTGGATTTCATTTAGTCTTCCGTTATGCTTGATAACCCCTCTCTCTGACTCTCTCTCTCTCTCTCCATCGCTCTCGCTTGCTCTGTCTCTACGTCTCTCTCCATCTCGCTTCCTCTCTCTCCATCTCGCTCGCTCTCCATAATATATATCTCTCTCTCCATATATATCTA
>JAUYWV010114450.1:0-12244 GCA_032274565.1 Nematoplana nigrocapitula
AAATGGACCCCCTGGCAGCGCTTCCCCCGCATCCCGGACAGGGCCAAACAGGGCCAGGATTGGGGTGGATATCGCCAACCTGAAGAAACAGAAGCAGGATAACTAAACGTAGGCGGAGGCAGCGGCTGGAGAGACTGATCCGCCTAACAAAAAACCCGAGGGGGAAAGGGGGAGCAGTGTGTGGGAAAACTGACCCACTGGCAGGTCGCCGGTAGTGTAGAACTTCGCCGCCTCCAGGAAGACGTACACTTCCACCGCGTGTAGGTGTCTGCATGGAAGCTTCTAGCTTTTCTATATCTTCTCCTCCGACGTATAGGTCTTCTTTATTCCATTGTGATTGAAAACTTTCTTGCTGAAACATTTTTATTCTTGCTTTGACTATATGTCCATTTACCATGCCGTGCGGTCTTGTGCTCCTTGGTTGTTGCATCTTTTATTTTCGTTTCTTGCTGGCCTCCCTTACTTTCCCAGCTCTGTAGCTCCTCTCTGATATCTACCCCTTTCTTTATATCTTCATACAATATCTCGTAATTTCGTGTTCTTACTTTTCTGCCTCCTATGTATCTCATTCCAGCCTCCAGAATTTATTTCTCTCCATCTCTTTTTCCATCTGGTCAACCTTCTCAATTTCGTTCAACTTCTCGTCGCTCATTCTTCTATCTACTTTCTCTTTGAATTTTTAAGACATTCTAGTTGTTAAACTTGATTTATTTGTCTTCCATTCTCAGTTTCGTTTCTTGAATCGTGGCTATATCAAGTGAGCTCTTTGAGAAAATCTTCCAACTCCGAAATATTTTAATTGGATGTGATCGCAGTTCCATTGCATATACTGTATATCATTTTGTTTTTTCTATCTTCCACTCTACCAATTTTGCTCTCTGTTACCGGTTTTCTTGAGTTCTTCCTTTTTGTGATTGCGACTTACACTACACTCTTGGGACACCCAGTTGTTATCCAGCCTAAACCTAGCCTTGCGGCTTGACCAACCCATACAGTTTTGGTGAACCATTTTCTTGCATACTATGCACTGTGTTTTTGCATTCGTCGTATTTTCCTTTCTCGTTATTGTTGGAATCATCTCCGATCCTCGTTTCGTGTCCTACATTCTGCGCTGTCTGATTGGTATTTCTCTCATCGTTCTTCAAGCATCTTTTACAGGTCCATTCCGCTCGGTTTCTATGGTATGGTGTCGTGTTACTTCTTATTCTGTTCTTACATTCTATGCAATTTTCTTCGTCGACATGCGTAGTTTCTGCACCTATCCTATCCTCGAGTATAGAACTGGCTTTACCAGACAGGAGTAAGGTATGACTTTGAGGTCTAGAGACATCATGATCGATTGCCATAGTGGATTCAAAGTGTTGCGAATTCCGCCGCACGTCATTCGAACGGGGCGCTGTGTATCTAATGCAGGTTTAATAATAAACTGAAATAGTTTTGTGGAAAAATACACAATCTGGATTGTTGCTTTTTACATCTATATAATATAAAACAGAAAATCGGTTTGTCTGTCTGTCCCACCCCCTGAAATGAGTCCTGACCGTTAGTCCCACGGGCCCGAAATTTTGCATGAGTGACCCCATTAACCCTGCGGGTAACATAGGCCAGGTTTTGTTTTGATTGCTGGCTTTATTTGGGCTTGAGCCGGGTTTCCAGGGTTGGCCTATAAGAGAAGCCGTAAGAATTTGAATTCTGCAGTCGGCTGATGCAATGATCTATACAGTTGTAGTTGCAGTCAAAAATTTTGAAAATACGTTTACTAATAATCGATACTACAGAACTGAGTTTGAATGCTATATCAGTATATTACAGAATGTCGAAATGGAATCTGGCAGCTGTAGTATGTATTGGTTATGTTTTTTCGTTAAGTTTCTTTGTTTGTTGTTATGTTAAGCGATGGTAGCGAATAGCATAAAGTCAAAGAGCGCCATCCCGGCACCTGGCCATGAAACAAAGAAATAGAACGCAAGTTATCCACGCGGGAACGAGCGGAATTACATCGCATCCACACTGGACACGGTTTGTTCCTGAAAGCCTACAGGGCGAAAATCGGCCAAGAAGCAACAAGACAACACAGCAGCATGATTGTTTTCCACCCGTATAGGGCACGAGTATTATCAGACAAGAAGCTTTCATTTTCTCCCGGGCAACGCCGGGTATGGCAGCTAGTGTTGAATATTGGAATGGCCCCCAAAAGCCCCGACTTATCAATGAATAATTGTTGGTTGTGAGGCCAAGGATACTCGTAGAACAGAAACGAAACCTGTAATAATGCTATATTTGCATTTCAGATAATGGATGATTTGGGAAAGATAAACATTAAAATTGAAAAATGCATATTTCCAGTCGTTCCAAAGATGGAGGCTTCGTCGAATGAAAGTGAAACAAGGTATTGCAGTTCCGAATCTCTTTCATATAAGGTAGAAATGGTATTGTCTGATATCGTGCTTTTTTTGTACTTTATATTCCTGGAATGTGCCATTCATAGGCACCACATGTGGATAACTTTAAATACTGCAGAAACAATATGTTCTATGCATTTTTAAAATAGCCATTTCCATGAAAATTGAAAGATTTTTTCTCTGCATGACATGAAATGCACATTTTTTAATAATGAGAAACTTAATTGTCAATCGGCAATTTTCAAAATGCGTCATATAATATTCAGTGAACCACGGTTGAAAGCGGTATGCTAATTTAAAATGTCAAGATTGGTAGAACAAGATTTCGGTAGAGAAAAGAAGCAAAAGTACAAAGAAGCTTGATAAACACAATCTGCCACTCTTTATGCAATCCTGTCTGAGGAACAGGAGGATTGAGCTATAATATCTGAAGACGACTCAAAACTAGACAAAGCGCTGGATAAATTATACATGACCAATAGAAAAAGATAAATTTGGCTACGTTTAATTCCATTCAATGTTCCCTAAACCGTCATTTTACTGAAACTAGAAAAAGCAGAATAACTGACAAAATAAGATTTCCAGAATCAAACTTATCACTTGTCAGTCTACGAGTATCTACAATATATAGACAAAGAAGGTCTTGCGTGCATGAAATATTTTGACCAAATGTTGACTGTGTCGAAAATTACACGAAACTGAATCTTTTTGTTCTGCAACTACACTTTTTCTGAAGAGAACATGGAATTTAGAAAGGTTCACCCAGTTCACTTTCCACATTAAAACTGGTCAAAATGGTAAAAGATACATCTATCAACATATTGGTGAAATGACGAAAAGTCACCATGAAGACGATATTTCAAACGGCCGACAACGGAAGGATATATGAAAAACTGGACATAGGCATGAAATACCCCTTCGATGTTTTTAGCTATATTTGTCGAAATTGAACACAAACATTCCTCGTCTTTGGTAGTACATGAAAAACGACGATACTTGGTTTATAAAAATGCACTATCATCAATGGCATTTGTAACTTTATGAAATAAATAAGTATTTTTTTGTAATCTAATAAAAGTATGCACTAATCACTCAATTAACGAGTATCTCAGTGTTGACTGACAATTTTACGGAAAATGATATCAGAACCATTTCAGGACACAAATCAATTTTTGCATTAAGCATTTACAAGAAATTGGGTGAAGATAAAATTCTATAAATGTCTAATCATTGGCCAACCATCCAAAATATAATGGACACACCGAAATAGACCAGGATTCTGATGAGCTTGAAATAATTGACAGAAACAGTGCAAGGAGGAAAGTTAAAATGTCCTATACTTCTTTTTTCCAATCTTCAGTCAAATTTTATATTCAACAAATTGTTCGAACATCACCATAAATTTGATGAAAGGATAAATAACTTCACCTGTTCTTTATATATTATTCAGCTATCTGCCATAGTTTTTTTATCAAATCCAGTGAGCACCGTCATAGTGCTTTAATGTTAATGTTTACGCTTAGTAAAATATCTGGAAACTAATAGGTACTTGTCATATGTTGTTACAGCGTACAATACCATTATACGTATACTGAGCTTTTCTAAGAGACGGCGTTCATAACATTTTGCATTTGATTACGTAAAACCTTAGTAAGTAAACAAAATGAAAAAATCGGCAAAATCTGGACACTTTCTCCAGGAATTATTTTTTTACTTAGAATTTGTATAAAGAATAACTAAGTTCTCCAGGTACTTGATAAGCAAAACGACCGCTTGTCTATAATTGTTGGAACTTCGCCAATGCAATACCATTGAGCAGCATCCAAATATCAGTTGTTCCATTCACCGTTAAATAAATGATTGTTTGTTTACATGTTTGAAGCAAAATCCTGAAGTGTGTGTGTGTGCTACTCGAAGTTATAGGATTAGAACTCTGGCATCTTCCTTCAAATCAGAGCTACTGGTGATTAATCAGGGTCTTCAAACTATTATAGACCCAGGCATAGGATTAACGAACCATGAAGATCTCTGAAGCCTTCTGATTTGCACCCACCAGCAATCGAAGCTTCACGAGGACATATTGGCTAAGCTTATAATACTGATAGAGAAGTTCGAGAAGATTACCTTTCAGTTCGTTTGGGCACACTGTGGAATTGATTTGAACGAACAGGTGAACAAGGGCGGTAGTGAAGCGTTGGAAAACTGTAACCCTAAAGATGGAAATATGCAGTATCAAGCCATTAAGGCCACTATCAAGAGAGAGGTTAACCACCAATGTGCCGAAGCACTGGACAAGAACACACACGCGCATAAAGTTGCCTGGCATCGCCAGCACCAAGAGGAGGAGTTGAGGAGGTTGGCTGAGAGGGTCCAGGTCATCCTGCAGTGGGTGCCGGGCCACCAAGGGGTGGAGGGAAATGAGAGAACGGACAGGCTGGCAAAGGAGGCAGTGGGCTTGCAGCAGGAAGGTGGCGGGGTTACCTTCAAGGCAGCTAAGACTGTCGTGAAAAGGAGCCTGGTGTTCCGACCGGATTGGGATGACAGAGTGTGGGAGGTGTATGAAGGGGAACTGCGGCGTGGGTCAGGGAGGAGAAGGGAGCAGGTGCTGCTGGCGCAGCTGCGTGGGGGTCACTGCCCCAGGACGGGGTCTACCGCCAGCGTATTGGCCTGCAGCAGAGTGAGGTGCCTGACAGGAGCGGAATGGAGGAGGAGAAGGACCACTGGTTGCTCTGCCCGGCGCTTGCGGGGGTCGGAGAGCGGTGTGGACAAGCTGGGGGACGGTCGGGCTGCATTGCGGTTCCTCACTATGGCCTATCCTTACTGGATGGCCTGAGAGGAGCCGAGTTCCGCATGGACGACGACGACAGCACCAGGAAAGACAGCAGTTTTCTTTCGCAGCTGAGATGTCGGAAATCGAAATGGGTATGTCAGTTCATTAAGGACATGGGCCTCGCTAAAACAGACAGCTGCAAGTGGTGTAAGTCTAAAGCAGAATCCATCCATCACACACTTCATCGAAGAATGCCGAGAACAGACAGTCAGACACCTGCACAGAAAGCACAAAATAAGGATACAGTAGATTTATTCCGTGAGTTGACTCAATAAATGCGGAAAATACCAATAAACTGGCAGTTTTTATTAATTCATTTTATATAAATTAAAAATAATAACCCACAGCCCATCACCTAACTCTAACTGCCCTTAGCTGACTGCTATGTTTCAGAAAGTGTGAAATCCTGTCAACTTGCAAACATGACGAACTCCCCGTTTTCAAATCCCCAACCCAAAACATTCAATTGTGTGGACAATGCCGGAGAATTCATTGTTCGTGTCACCTTGCAATCACAACTTGTTCTTCCGACAACCAATCGCCGTCCCACATAGAGGAAGAACCAAGTGTGACGAAACATTGTAGCGATGCTAATCTCACAGCGTCTAGGCGTACTTTTAAGCAGTACAAAAAGCCGCATGTGTGCGTACAGTGTGACAAATCTTTCAGATATCAGTCGTATCTCACCCTACACACGCGAACGCATACCGGCGAAAAGCCATTTGTGTGTGGACATTGTAGTAAATCTTTTAACAGTCTCTCCCATTTAACCTCGCACACGCGAACACACACTGGTGAAAAGCCATTTGTATGTGGACAGTGTGGCAAAGCGTTCAAAGAATCTGCGAATCTGATTCGTCACGTGCGAATTCATACGGACGAGAAACCGTATGTGTGCGGGGAGTGTGGGAAATCTTTTCGAGTATGTGCCGGACTAATTAGACACAAGCGAATTCATACGGGAGAAAGACCATATACATGCGAATTGTGTACGAAATCATTCAAGGATTCAACGATTCTAATTAGACACGTGCGAACACACACCGGGGACAGACCGTACATATGCGATCAGTGTGGTCAAGATTTTCTCCAATCGAGCAATTACACCGCACACATGCAAACTCACAGCACTCAGAGACCTTATTTGTGTGAACTTTGTAGCAAATCTTTCAGACAGTCGGCAAGTTACACGAAACACATGCGAACACACACCGGAGAAAAGCCGTATCTGTGTAAGGTATGTGGTAAATCTTTTAGTCAATCAAGCAGTCTGAATACACACACGCGTACACACACTGGAGAAAGGCCTTACGTATGCGAATTGTGTGGTAAGTCGTTTAATCGTTCGAGCAATTTGACTACGCACATGCGAACACATACTGGAGAAAAACCGTATGTTTGCGAACATTGCGGAAACGCGTTTAGCCAATTGAGTAGTTTTACTACGCACACCCGATCTCATACAGGAGAGAGGCCGCATAGCTGTGAACAGTGCGGAAAAGGATTTATTCATTCAGGTCATCTCACAAAGCACATGCGAACTCACACCGGTGAAAGACCGTAGTTGTAGTCTGTGAAGAGTGCGGCAAAGAGTTTAAACAATCTATCAACCTTAACAGACACATACAAACTCATACACAGGAAATGCTGTGATTGACAATTGTCAACTCTGTCACAAGCCAGCCAGTCGCAACCATAGTATATGAGTCCGTGTCCATTCTGACAATCCATACAAGGAGTGTGCCAAAGCTTTCGACGAATCCTTCCATCCCACAGTGCGCATCCTTGCCGGTCTTTGAAACACATTAAAAACTCGACGAAACCTCAGAAGACCCCTACTGGGTACTATCACAAATGATTGATGAAAATATTCGTGACTTTTATCACTTTTTTCCGAAAATAAATATCAAGGTAGATGTAAATGATTTATTGCAAAGACGTTTCGCGTTATTACCTTATTTTTCAAATTTCTTTATAAGATCTGTTTATCGGAGGTGCAATAAAATTATGTTGCCCTCATCTGTCATACAAGACACTCGAAGGATAGATATTGTGATAAAAACAAAAATTATGATCACATAAACTTTTCGGTCGATTAGGCCCAGATGAACGCCAGCCTGATTTTTATGTTTTTTTGACTCGATATTCATAAAACCCGAGAAAAGTTAGTCCAATTCACGAAATTTCAGTTTTTAACTCTGCATATTATTAGTTTTATTGTAAATTGAAAATTGCGTTGGGTCGAATCGATCCAGGTTGGCTTCTAACGGTTAAACAACTTAAATTCATTTAACATGCCTCGCCTGTCTCTTAATAAGTGCTTGGATATAATCACATTGAAGGAACAAAACGCAACTTTTCTGGTGTTACGATATAATACTGATAATAATCTACTCGAGGTTCATCTCAGACCGGGCAGACCACGTTCAACCACAGTCCATAAAGCCCATTACTAATCCGACAGCAGTTGTTAGGAGCCTGCAACATGATTTCAAAACTCAAACCGGTCATGATATCTTAGTGCGAACCATCAGACGTTTATCAAATTGTATTGTACCAAAAACTGAAATGTTAGTCTTATCCGTATCAGTTTATGTGAAAATTGTTCCCTTATACCAAATGTGTGTATTGTTCCCCATCCATTTACCAATTCATTTTTTCTAATAGCATGGATTCCCAACAGGTTTTCTGCTGTCTATCTAGTTCACATATCAGTTAAATCAATTTGTCCAAGTAGCATTATATATTTCATTCAAAGCGCTTCGAATTGAGTCCTGAGGGCCAGCGGCAGTCGTTTCTGTGCTGTGTTTTGTACATTTTGTGCGAGTTCATAGTTACAGTACGCGATAGCTTCTGATTTGAAGAATAAAAATGTGTGCTGACAAATCTAGTCCTCTGCCATTGCTATTTATACCGCGCCCAGTCTTATGTAGCATCATCTTCCAGGGACTAAGCTACCTTGAGGAGTGTCCGCACCTTCGGCTAAAAAAACTGAGCACTTTTCAGCGCGCTTTGGGATCACGGAGATGGATTGTGCATAATGAAAGGGGATAATCTAGAGTAAAATGAGTCTTTACTACTGTAGTGAAGCCAGATATTATAGGTAAGACAGCAGACCTAATACAATTACTTGTGTGTCCGCCTGCCCAAAGGACTAAATTCACAGCGCGTTGGATGTAATACTCATTTGGATGAAATACCTGAAAATATTGTTTATGATAAATATTTATTTCAATCGTTTTGATGAACGGCAATGTCTCCGTTACAACGTGGTTTGGAAAATATTTATTTTTCTTTTCGAGTGTTGTACAGTCATGAATAATGATGATAAAAATTATTATTGTAATTCGGCTTTTTTCTCACCATTTAATTTACAATGAATGCATTATTTGTTTGTCATATTCTAGTATGATATTTGTTTCTACTCAGGTTTAGTATCAGGAGAGAACAAGAACAATTCACCAATTATAAATATATATCGTAGAGGTTTTTACAGTGCTGTAAAGTCCGTTCCACTAATTTCATTGCATTTTAATTTAATCCGCCAAAATTATGGAGATCAATACTAATAGATCAATTTCGTCTGTTTGACTGTATGCTGCATATCTCCAAAGATATTGGATATAGGAAACTGAAACTTGGGAGGCATCATATCCTAACTATGACAGGATACTAAATGGGTTAGTTACCCGGATGCAATCATTCAAGGAGGGCGGCTGCGACAACTTGTTAAATTCAGATATCTAAATATTCAAAAGTGGTTTACTAGATTATTCGATATTGAATTCTAATTAATCGAAAATGGTTTTCTGGATTGTTAGTTTAGTTTTCTAAAGAATCGAAAATGGTTTTATAGATTATAGATTTGGTTTTCTGAATAATCAAAAATGAGTTTCTGGAGTGTAGATTTGGTTGTACTCAATAAATAATCGAATTTGGTTTTCTGGAGAACCACTATTTTTCTTTTCTGGAGAACCACTATTTTTGTTTTCTGGAGAACCACTAATTTGGTTTTCTAGAAAACCTATTTAATTAGGTTTTCTGGAAAACCGATAAAAATTTTATTTTTAAAGATCGATTTTCGTAAAAGTGTAGTAAAATGTTTCCAAAGGTTGTTAATCATATTCGATACTACAGAATTACGAATTTTTATTCTGTTATAGTAGGCGATTGCTGCAACGCTACATCAATAATTATACTACAGAATGAGTAAGGCTCTGAATGACGAATTTGAATCTGGCAGCTGTAGTTATGATTGGTTAACAAAATACCTCTGATCACGGATCGGTTGCTTTAAGATTATTGTTACAGTATTGTATTAACAAAAATATTACTATAGAAAATCTACATTTTTTGCGGTATTCTAAATTGGTTTATTCCACTATTTGACGTTTAGAGGAAAGAACTTTATTGTTATTCTTCTATGGCGTTGATTATTGTATTATTACAAATTAAATGTATTCATCGAAAAGTACTTTATTTCAACTACTGTTTTCCCGGCATGACAAATTACAAATGATTATATTTGGAATGTAATCGTATATTTGTATGACTAATATATAAATTTGAATGACTGTGACGGATGTTTGATTGCCCCATAGGGATATTCAATTGACTGGCGTGGCTATTTGATTGCCCCATAGGGATATTCAATTAACTGGCTTGGCTATTTGATTGCCCCATAGGGATATTCAATTGACTGGCGTGGATATTTGATTGCCCCATAGGGATATTCAATTGACTGGCGTGGATATTTGATTGCCACATAGGGATATTCAATTGACTGGTATGGATATCTGATTGCGCCTTACTGGTATTCAATTGACTGGCGTGGATATTTGATTGCGCCATACGGGTATTAAATTGACTGACGTGGATATTTGTTTGCGCCATACGGGTATTAAATTGACTGACGTGGATATTTGTTTGCGCCATACCGATATTCAATTGACTGGCGTGGATATTTGTTTGCCAGATTCGGATCATTGGACGGGGGAAACAATAGTTGAGTAATAACGCAACATTACTCCACAACCAAATCTACACTCTAGAAACTCATTTTTTAATGATATTCAGAAAAACAAATCTATAAAACCATTTTTGGTTCTTTAGAAAACTAAATTAACAACCCAGAAAACCATTTTCGATTAATTAGAATTCAAAATCAAATAATCTAAATAGCTAATATGGTAATGGTAATCGCTTTCATGTTAAAAGCTTAAAATTAGTAAAATAGTAGGATTACCCGTATAGCGGCATACCCGCGCTTCTCTTAGGCCAATAAAGCGGCAAAATAGTGTGGCTATAAGCGAGCGCGGTTTCTTAGGGGAATTGACAAATCGATTATAAGAAAGTCTGACCCCGAAAATTGACAGATAAAAACGTGCATAAATGAATTTTCGTTTATCTGTAGCATATGGATTTGCCATGTAGCGCATAGAGTATCCTTACTCTATGATGCAGCAATCGCTCATCTGTAACACATTGATTTAGCATCGCAGCAATCGCTTATCTGCAGCATATTGATTTAGCATCGCAGCAATCGCTCACCTGCAGCATATTGATTTAGCATCGCAGCAAAAACATGTTTTTTGGAGATATTTTCTTCTGTGGGCCTCTCAAATAGAAATTTTGCATCGTGGCTATTTTTCCCATGTTACCCATTGGCGTAGCATTTTTTGAGTCATCAAGCATGCAAATCTGCCAAGAGAGTTGGGAGATAAATACCGGTCAGACATACCCACAGACAGACATTTCTCTAATTATAGACAGGATTTATTCATATTAACAACTTTGGAAGCAGCTTCTAACTGCCCATTTGACTTAGCGTCTGTCGAATCACTTGATTTCATAGTAAGCGCCTGTGCAACGTCGATTTTGTGGGTTTTATTAGAATCAACATATCATTAGGCTACTTTTCCACCGAAACTGTCGCTTCAGAGTCATTCGTGGATAAAACAATGTGTTTTAACCCGCCATCGCAAATATATGAACTAACAAGCTTTCTTCATTAGAATTCTTTCCATCCCTTGACCATTAAAGAATTGTAGTCATTCCAATACTTTTCATGTATTGCTGCGCTGTCTTTGGGCAATAAGCTAGATCTAATTTCTTGAAAAGAACGTTTGAAAGCCATTTTATTCTTCATGATGCAAATTAGTTGCTATATAATTCAAATGCATCGATTTGTAAATTATTTGCTATAAAGGTCCTTATACTATTTAATATTAATGCTCTACCAGCTTTTACCCCGCCATTGCGAAAAGTATTAAACATGTAGTAAAAACTACTAGTATAGTTATAGGTTAATGTTATATGTATAACTTTATAATGCATATTGTGTGGTTACAGGAGCCATATTACTGAAGTGCAATTAGCCTTATGCAGATGACCAGAAGGCCGATGTGGATGACGTCTTGCTTTGGTTATGTACATGTTTCAGAGCCGGGATGATCCCAGTTGCTAATACATAGGCAAGACTAAGAGAAGACATCGTCAACTAGTAGAGGAACATCGGAAATCAAATGCAGCTACACACTATAGGTTAGATTGTCGTCTACATTTATTGGGCTGTAATTGTAAGTCTAGGAGGTTCCACGAGTTATTAATCCTCTTCTTCTTCCCGCCGTCGTCGGAGTTCGTCTCCATAGGAACGGCTGGACGCTATAGTCGGCGTCCAGCACCCGGCAGGAACTTTGGCAGGCTAGGATGCTTCACAGTTTCCTCGAAATCCAGGCTGTGCCCCCTGAAACACCGGGCACGGAGTTATCCCCTGCGAGAGCAGACATACAGCAGATGTTTCGCCGTCTCTGGGCATTCACCGCAGTCCACGCATGTTGGTTCCTCCGCTTTCCCGATGCGGTGCTTGTATGACCTTAGGAGGAAAGAGTGGCCGCTTTTCAGTTGGGCCGCTGCCACTTCACTCTCCCTGTCTTCAAACTCGGGCGGGCGTCGTCTTCCGGCCAGAGTCTCACGGGCCCGTTTCTTGAGGCGTGCTTTGGCAATTCTGAGC
>JAUYWV010114461.1:0-12244 GCA_032274565.1 Nematoplana nigrocapitula
AAACGCGTAACCTTTATAATAAACGCAGTTTTTAATTTTCAAAATGAAAAGCCTTGGCTCTTTATCTTTTAACAAATCAAACTGTTTAACGATAGCACAAGAAAACTCCAACCGGCTGAACATTAGTCAAAACGTCACCGCCAGACCGGCGCGGACAAACTGAATATCACTCAACTGGAAAAAATAGCTGCCTAACAGCTCAACGCTAACAAAACGAGATATACAGAG
Organism: Nematoplana nigrocapitula; assembly: GCA_032274565.1. Classification (NCBI taxonomy): domain Eukaryota; kingdom Metazoa; phylum Platyhelminthes; order Proseriata; family Nematoplanidae; genus Nematoplana; species Nematoplana nigrocapitula. The sequence continues at coordinate 229 of JAUYWV010114461.1, forward strand.
TGCCAACAATATGTTAGGAAGAAATTACTGTACAACTTAATATTGAGTTTTAGGTTATTCGGCGCGTAAAATAAGATCAAAGGGGGGGCGCAATTTTTGCCAAATCTTTAGCCAACCCCCCCGCCCCCTCTGAAATGGTGGCTACGCCCCTGTAAGAGTATTCTGATTTCCTCTCGAATCAAGTGTGTGGTTCGGGACAATTTAGAACTCACGATCAGAGGCTTTATTGATTATATGGTTGACAAATCCCCATTGACCAATTCCCTGAATAATAACGGCTCATCTTTTTGTCGTATAAGCTAGATTTTTAATTAAATGTTTTATACAGATCCGTATTGCCTGTTTTAATTAATACGCTTTGTTATTCGAAAATGTTCCCTTGTCTATAATTAAGGCTTGACTATGATCGAATATTAAAATAAATAATTTGTACTATATCCGCAGATTTCCTTTCAATAATCAAATCCGCATCCGCTCGGATTAATCCAATTCATGCCCATTCTTGATTGTAATGGATAGTGTATCCGATTTGATAAATTCTGCTTAGGTCTTCGTTGTCTAGGTCAAAATTAATTTATATTTTTACACTGACTGTAAGAAGTTTTAATTTGGTATCTACCTATGGCTTAAATTTTATAAAAATTATTTCACTACACGTTTTTAAGATCAACTTGAAAAAATCACTGAAGACATTACAGTGGAAAATTACAGGACAAGTATAAGAAATTTCTTGTTAGTTTCCGGATGACTGGTCGTGTACAAACAAACTATTGTTTTTAAATTTATTTTTAAAACATGTACTTAAAAATGCGAATTATATTGAATTTAAATGCTGCTTATTAAAGCGAACATTTTTGAACGCGAAAAATGATACACATGTTATTGATTTTAACCTATTGAATAATACAATAATACAATCGTCATGGTTTTCATCTCACCTGCTTCAGGCGAGGCCTTGCATCGACACATTCCGTTCGAAGACTGCCCGCAGAGAGGCATATTCCAACTATGAATGGGACAGAATCGGGCGCACGGGAGTGCATGGTCAAGGTGTTTATATTGGCTCTGAGTGAAAATGCTTATATGTGTCTAAGAATTTGAATTACCCTATACTCCTAACAGTTCTACTGCTTGCATCTAGATGAGGTAATTTATTTACAGATTTCTGCGTTGTATTTTATATTTGAGTAGTATTTTTATATTGCTTATCTAATTGTGTATTAATGTTATTTAACTTATTTCTTCTGTAATTCTTTCTCCCTCTGCTTTTCGAATTTTGGATTTATTGGAACTTATGTGTTATTCTCCGTATGAGTAAGATGACTGTGACTGTATTATTTACCGTTAGTATCGTACACAAACATTTATCCTAATTTTATTCGCTACAACTTTTCAACTTAACTTCTTCTTTGTATTAACGGTTTTCGTACTTCTTTTCTGAATAATAATGTAAACTTTGTGATCAACTTAATTTTTTTTTCTTATATTAGGTAAAGATTAGTTATAAAATGAGGATCGTCTACATAGTTAAAAGCTGTATACTTTGAATCAAGGGCGATTAAACCGTTGATCAACTAAAATTTGTTATTTAGTCGACAGTTTTGTTGGTACTATAACATGGTCTAAAGCAAAATATATGCTCAGCTTTCTCACATAAATATATCAACGCGTGATATGAAACACACAATTAATATGGGAGGGGTATCCAGTGTTTTCCATACGGACGTCACGAACAGTGCGTGGATAAATGGCCTCTCCATCTCAGCTCGGATTTCCTCTCTATCAGGTTCATCTCGTAGAGTATCGGAAAATGGTCCGACCCTAGGCCATCCAAGCAGGAAGCACTATTCCACCTCTTCCAGGCGGGAATTATCCGCTGTGCCTTATCTCCCGTTCCGGGATTGACCCTTCTCGCCCATCAATCATTCAGACAGCCCAAGCTATTAGTCCTCAGCCACTCTCAAGATCCTCCCCAAGCTCGTCCGACGGTTGGTTTGTATCCCAGAGAGGCGAGTGCCCAATGAGATCACCCCCAATTAAGAGATTTCTAGTATTTTATGTGCTATCCATTCGTTGTGGACTACATACTTTGTTTATTAACTGAATACTGGATACTCAGTTTCGATTCCAGCACGCGACTCGTGTAATCATTTCCCGCTGTATTCTACATTCATTCAGTAAACGTGATTCTACTACCTGCTTCCTTCTAAATATAACACCTAGAAACCACCAAACTGCTGTAGAGAGATCGCAGCGGATAGCCTGGTCACCCGACCCAGCTAGGTTCCCTCCGGGGGGGAGAATATACATTCACCAATGTATATATCTGCCTCAAGCACCCAACTATCTTTGCAGCCAGAGACTCAAGCCTATCCCCTCCTCCTTGTCCTCCCGGATTGCAGCCACCAGGCGGAAGGGGTTGTCGTCCTTGACAAAAGTCAGGAGTCCACCACCCTTTACCCATTGCCCTTGGACCAATATGGGTCTTTCCCGCCGCTAGACCATATACCCAGGAAGTCTCTGGGTAGGATCCCTGGCTCCCAATTTGGATTCCTTGATCGAGAAACTGTCCATTCTCTTTCCCGGATAAGACGAGCAAGTTCAGCCATATCGGTCCGGATGCCATTGGCATTCCACTAAAGGACACGAAGCGAGTTCCTCCCTGCGAAGGCTCCACCTCTCTCGTTTACCGGTTGTCGTCGAGTGGGTGATATGGTACCACCAGGTTGGGAGTTCCTGGTAAAGATGGGCTCTGCTACTGTCGACTCTGAGCCCATCTAGAACACTCTTGTCCGCTTAGTTCCGAGCAACTAAAATGATGGCCAAGACCACCGATTTCGCTGATAAGAGGGTTTGTGCAGACCCGAAGATTTGCGACGAAGACATAGCACGCCCTGTTTCTAGGCTGGTGAGCGTCAGAAGCCGGTTCCACTCTGCCCCCACAAATGTGGCAGATCCAACGGTCCTTTCTTTATAAGCAAATCCTACAGCCCGCCACGCCCCGAAGTAGTGCTGTCTCCCGCCTTAGGTCAACGCCACAGGAAGAACGCACCTCCCCCGTAGGACCCAGATTCTCCACCACGTACCCAGACAGGAGGAGGAGCTGTCAGTAGTCGTAGTCTGCGGATTACAACCCTCAGCGACCAAGATATCAAATATATGATGATCAACGCAAGTACTTCTGGGGCAATGCTTCAGCTTTTTATTGTCCCCTCTGAAAAAGATCAACCTGTGGAAGAGAGGCTTGTGCTTTTGAATGAGCCTCATGCATGTGGATTCCCCTGAATGCACCAGTTCTTGTTTATACTTTGTTAGGCAGGTTATACACTTTGCTGTGTTTTCCTAGGAGCATGATGGTTCGTCGCCTGTATTTTGCCGGGTTCAATTGACGGAGATCCGGAGGGAGATAGCTGTGTCAACTATATATGTATTTCAATTATGACATCGCATAGGTGCTCACGAGAAACGGGCTTGCGAATGAAAAGCGTCAAATACGGGGTTGTTTCTGTATACTACTTACGTAGACTATCGAGTATACAATACGATTATTTGGATGAGCCAGACTGTTGGAGAACTGTTCTGGCAGACCATGAAACATTGTGAGGAGTCGAGAACCATAATACTATCGCCCTGTTGCCCTATCAAATAGACGTATAGCTTATTGGCAATGAGTTTCTCAATGAATATAGATTTCCGACTGATTAGGCCTTTCTCTACATATTCTACTGTAGATGCGAGTGTAGACGGTCTTATGTCTACAGTAATGTGTGACAATTGTGTCTGGTGTTTCTCCAAATATATGTGTTGCGAGGTCGACTTGAACTGCCTTGATTGGTTAATAGAGACTTGTGTGCCCCCATTGAGGTCAATCAAGTACCCCGACTGAACCAATTCCTGCTATTCTCCAGGGGAACAATTTCATATCATGCGCCGGTTCTTTGAGCTTCCGTAAATGATTGCTATCTTTCCTGTCGGACTACTTAGTGACGGACTATTAACTCATCACCGAGGAGCCTGTGTATTCCGGACGGACACTATTTCTCCCCAGCTTGACCAGCCGATAGAATCTCTACAAACTACTGTACTGCATAGTTCCGATCATCTTTCAAAAGATCGACAAATTGTCTACAAGCAGAAATTATTTTCGGTGTGCACTCTCAAGCACAGGCTCTCAGAAATCGTGGTTAATAAAACTAATTTTCCAGAGAATAAATAGTACATATGATGACATAATATTTTTTGGTATTATAAAGTTTTCAATAGAAAGAAAACAAAAATAATGCGGATCTCGAAATCGGGAAATGATACTATATGACCATAAAAATAGACAATAAAGAATTAGAACAAGTGAAAAGCTTCAAATACCTAAGTGCAATGAATTATCGCATCGGATGGTAGATGCCATGAGGAAATAAGAACAAGAATTGCTATGGCTAAGCAAGCCTTTACCAAAATAAGAGAATTACTCACCAAAGGGTTAAACATAGAAACTAAGAAGAAAATTGTCAAATCAATAATATGGAGTGTAGCCCCGATGTATGGATCAGAAACATGGACACTCCAAGAAAGTGATAAGAAAAAGATAGAAGCATTCGAAATGTGGATATGGAGACGAATGCAGAAGATATCATGGCAGGATCGGAAAACCAACGAAGAAGTATTAGAAGAGATAAAAGAAAGACGTAATTTACTTCAGACTATATTGAAACGGAAGAAGAACTGGATAGGTCACATCTTAAGAAAAGATAACTTAATGAAAACAATCATAGAAGGACGATTTCGTGGAAAACGTGGACGAGGAAGGCCAAGAAAACGCACGTTAGCAGAGTTAAATACAGATTCATATAAGAATCTAAAGCAAAAAAGCAGAAAATCGAACGGAGTGGAGAAAATGGATGCCATAAAACGTGAACTTGCTTGACTAAGCAGAACACCCGATATATAGATAGCTACCCATCCGAGCTTGTCGAACTCGAGATGTGGACAACAGACAACCAGATTGACGTGATCGCACTCAAAAAAGATCAGATACCAGAGGATGAGATCAACAGAATTAGGGGTGTTGAAGACCCAGTGTTCCAGAGACGTACTTAAAAAAATCTGACAGACCGTCCTTCGAATGCTGCACACAACAGAACTAGACCACGGACCACCTTCTTTTCCACTACCCGTAGTAAGATCGCGAACGATACCACCTTACGAGGAGGACTACATCGATAAATTCCCCATAAAGGTCGTCAAACATTTTACACTGAGAGTATATGGATTTACGACTATACATGTATCTAGTGATGACAAATCAGAGGAAATAATATACATTTCTTAGTCATTTACAGGCTGTTTCCCGGTTCTTTAGCACGACTTTTATTCTCTTTGGGACTGAGAGAACTTCTATGTCATTTTCTTCCGCCACATTCTTAAAATTTCGCATTTTTGCAAAATTTAGTTCCCGGCGAATGTACCGCTACTGTTGACAGCATGAAACCCCAGGAAGAAGTCCCTATCACTCTCAAAACCAGCAAGACACTGATCAGACGTCACACCAAATCCTCAACAGATAAACCACTCACCTGAGCTCCAATTGTTGTGGTTAGTTTGATTGAATAGATGATGATGTCCAATATCGGCTAAACGAAAGACAAAAATGGAAAGTGTATACTGTAAAACCACAGATTTGTACTATGATGAACATAGTTATGCCGACGAAAACGCACAAACAGTTTGCTCAATACTCCATTAAAATTATAAACAAACGCGGTAGATCCATTAAGAGATACGATAGTAGTATTAAAATAGTTGGCTCAACGGTATTTCTGTTTAACCCACTTTACTCATGAAAAATATATCTTAAATCTACATGAGAAGTTATCAAAAATTTCCTATTTTTAAATAAATAGTTTTTTCATAATCATAATACTACTTAGTAGTATAAAATTAACGCACTGTTTTTAGTATGTTTTAAAAGATTCATTCTTTAAATGATGCTGACCAATTCCAACATACTGTAGTGCTGCTGTAAATACAGTCAAGTCAGTCAATCAGTTTGAGAAGAAATCATCTACCTTGCTCAGGTTGGAGTACAAATCGGCAATGCAGTCACAGAACTTCTCAACATCCTGCGTCAACAACTGGTCCGCGTTGGAGATCCGGTTGTCCAAATTGCTCATCTGATAATAGGTGAACCCTCTGCAACAAGGGCAAACAGGCAACATGGAAACCGACGGATCAAGCACACTTTAGAATAAAAGATAGCGTGACTGGTTCCTTACCGCAAATATTTCTCGTACAGGTGGAAGGTAAGCCGAGTCCGAAATCGTAACTTCAATTCGCTTAATCCCAACTGAGGAAGAGTGAAAAACATGGAAGGAAAATCAACACAAATAAAATAAATATTCAGTTTTATTACATGTACTTTTATCTAAACCTTTGGTGAGGTACAAAACAAAAAGAAATTCAAATAAAAACGAGTGGTTGGCTCTAATTTGAATTTTTATAAAATCTCTTTAAAGGGCATTAAAATTAGACGACCTAACTAGTATGACTTTAACCCCATTTTACAATACATCAGTATATTAAAAACCTACAATCCTTTTCTGGACTCAACATAAGCGCACATTGGGCAGCCCCTTGTGGCAGAAAAACAAAACAAATCGTTGGCATGGTAAACATTCCGTGGAGTACTACATAGATTGCGTCGGTGAAAAAGACGGCCAACTGATTTTCCAATTTCGTTACTACCAGGACTGTTCAATCATACAAGATAAAATATTTCATGTATTGTAAACCAAAACTGAAGTTAAACTTTAATTCATTTCTACAAGCATTTATCTATGTATACCTTTTCCCTGCGGATTTAAATATACAATACATTCTACCCAGGAGGACAAACCTTGAGTAGATTATTGACGAGTGAAATGCTGGGCATAGCGAATACAAATTTGAGAAGGTTCTTCTTGAAGTGCTCCAAATTTCTGCTGATAATGGCACTAAAAATAGGGAACACAAACCAAACAAAAAATGTGCAGATGGCATCTCGACTGCTGAAAAGAAACAGAAGAGTAATAGTACGGGGCCATACCTTTCTATGGTGGTGGAATTCTGAATCATCCAGACGTCGCAGTACGTTCGAATCATCAGTGCCATGGCGACAAGAAACATATAGCGAGCCTGTAACAAATGACAAACCACTGGTCATTGGAGAATTGATAAAGGGCGATATAGGAAGAAAGAGAGGGCTGTCCTACCTCGGGTGAGCAGACTCCTGGAACCAGTATTTTCAGCATGTTCGAAATGCGTCTGTACAGGGAATGAGAAGGTACAAAGAGGAATGTAAGCAATATGCCCGCTATCGCAAGCATCACACTAATTACACAAGAATTGTAAACTCAGGTACTACAGGAGATCAAGAACTTGACTACTGCGCCAAGCACAGAAACACTGAGACAAGATGACCGATTAAACACCGAATGCAGTCGTATCACACTACAACTATTAAACATATAACTGAGCAACACTTCAGTACAGCAGAATGTGGTGCAAAGTTGATTGGACCCTTCTTCTTTGAGTATAAAGATGAAAAACCACCTAACATCAATGAGATTATCGATGGCACTCCAGCCTTTCAGTAGGACATTGAGGACGCGTCGTGGGATACATTGTAATACACCAAATCTTTTAGCAAGATGGGGCAACAGCCCCAAATCACATGTTTCACTTGGGTGGCTTCGAACACACTTCCAAGAACGCTATATCAGTCTTCCGACCACTGTGCCATGTTCTTCATCTTCATCCTCAAAGTAGAATGGTTCAATCAATTTTGCAACACTGTGCATTGCACGAAGATGTTATAATTGCTGTGCCAAAGTGTTCTTCAATTATATATCTGAACTTAAACAACTAATCATAAGAACTGTCTAAATAACGTTCACTTATTTTAGTTCACTTTTATTTGAAACACCAGTACATATTATCTATGCATAGAAAAAAAGGTCTCACTCAAAAAATCTTCCATCAACTGCAGCCTTTTCTGGTTTTCTCTAAAAAGAATATAGAGAGAACAGATTTATTAGAAATTAATATTACTATGATTATCATAAGCAAACTAACCTTGCCATCATTTATTTTGATTTGAAGATCTTTTCTTCTGAAATATTATAAAATAAACTTTTAAAACTTTTATTAAATAAGTGCCTAATTTAAATTAGTTATAAAATTGTATAAACAAATATAGTGAACTAACTTTTAAATGACCTAGCTAATTTATATAATATTAAAGAACAAATAAAAGTCCTTTAATTAATTATATACTTAAACAAGTAAAATAGAGTATGTCTCCACCAAATAGCTATATTTATTAAGTGGTTATCTTTTAGAATTATGGTTTACTGGTTAATGTGCATAGTAAACAAAGTTTATATAAATAGCATAATAAAATGCAAATATTTTAATTTCATCCAATTATATAGATATACTGTATGTACTTAGTGAAACCAGCAAAATATATATTGGGATATTTATCAAAACTTTATATAATTCAAATGAATTAACTTTCATTAGGGATATTTATATATAAGAATAGATATTTAAAAAATAAATTATCTTTAAAAACGTGTAATGATAGAAAATAAATATATAATTTTGGTAAACAATAATAAATGAATAATGATTATATAAAATGAATTTGATTTATGTATACTAAGTATTAAATTTATTTTTATATTATTTTATTTAATATTACTTTTTTATTTCAAATGTTTAAATTATTATATATAATTTAGATTTGGGTAATGATTATAATTTCAATTTTTTATAATTCTAATTAGAAATATTATAATATTTATATTAATAAGTGTAATTATAATAATAATAAATGACATTTTTGATAAAATAAATAATATTTATTTTCATATTATTACTAGACATATTATTAGTCACTAGTTGCAAATTACTCATACATAAAAAATTGTAAATAGCTAGTACAAATAAGGAAATATATTATATTTATTATACTTTCTAGAAAATTTAGTTAAAAAGTCTAAAAAAAGTTATTTTCTATAAATAAATAAGAAGGCTATACCATAATATTCACTTTAACTTTTATTTGCAAGCACAAATAAACAAACTATTAGTTTAAATTACATTTGATCTATTAATAGATATTGATAAAAAAACTAAATATAAATATACCTGTAGAGATAAATAATAGATATTTAAAAGCTAAAATTAATATCCAATTTTGTTACTTATATACAACTGATGATGAAAGTGTAAAATGTGAAACTAGTCAAAAAGTAATACATAATAATCTATACCAAAATAGATTATACTTTTTGATTTTTAAGAAAAACGTTATATTAGAAAAAAGGGTTAGCCAAAGTAATCTTTATATATAATCTATGGTAGGTTTTCCCTATTAGTTATGGAGCAGTGTGATTTAAATTAATATTTAACAAATTATTTAACATAAGCCATTAAATGGCATGAAAATGTTTTTGTCAAAAACTTGAAAAATTTATAACTTTTTTGAAAAAAAGCTAAATTTATATGCATTTAGATAATATATTTAACCTAATAGAAAATGAGATTTTTTGAAGGTCATAACTTAAAATTAAATTATAATCTGAAATTCTATTGAATATATAAATCAAAATATAGTTTTGATATTATTAAATACTATATTATAATTAATAATATTATAAAAATATTTTATATTATAAAATTAGTTATAATAATAGGTATTAAAAAGAAAACTAATAGGATTATTTTTTTTAAATTCTATAATATTTTGGAATTAATAACTATTATTTATATAACTATATAATTCTAATATTTAAATAATTAATTAAAAAAAGTAATTTATATGAAAAGCCTTTGAAACATAATATGGTTATAGATCATGTGGATAGCTATTAAAATTGATTTTATTTTTTTGTTAATATCAAATTATCTAAGATCTAGTAACTTTTAAGTTGAAATTAATTGTAAATGAAAAAAAGAATATATAGTACTACTATGTGATATCTAGTTTACTAGAGTCTAAATGTCTAGATTAGTCTAAAGGATATATGGCAATATTGTAGTTTATGGTCCCAAACTCAAATTTCTTTGGAATAAAATAAATAAATCAGATATAAGCTATATATATTTTAAGATATAAAATATATATATTCTATTTATTTATTTAATAAAAAAAATCTGAAATGAAAGTTAAACTAGATATTGTTCATTTATAGAGACAAAAATCTTTTGGAAGGCCTTGCCCTAGGCCTCATACCAATTGTCAGGCACCTTGTGTGAATTTTCTATGAAAGAATTTGGTCTTAATTATCATGGGTGACAGGATTAAGACCACAGAAAAGAGATAGGTTGTTAGCAACCTACACAGAGCAAACTTTGCAGAGAAAGTTGCTTTAGTCGATAGCTGTGTATTCATAGTTGCAGCTAACCTCTTGAGAAATCATCTTGACTTTCAGGTTGGTATCCTGGCTCCAAAAGTATATCAAGTCCAAAACCTGAAATAGAGAAAGATGACTCTTGGAAAAGAAACTATCTTGATAAAGCATCTTTACAAAGTTACACTCTCTACATAGTTTAAATAAATAATACATTAATAATATAAATAAATAAATAACAATTAAATTCCAAAAAAAGAGTTTGGGACTGTAAATACTGAAGTATAAACTACAATATTGCCAGATATATTAATTGCAAAGCCAAAGGATAGAAAAATTACATTTCATTTACTAAATTTTCAATTATATTGAATAAAATCTTATTAATATTTATATTTATTATTTAATGATATATAGTTATAATATATATATATTTGTTTATTTTGTTGCCTAGACTAGGCCTAGTAGACTAGAGTAGTAGTATTTATAATTATATGTATTTTTTTATATACAGTTGGTAAATTTAATCTTTGTATATATATAACAGTATGTTTGGAAATAGAATTGAAAGAAATTGTAAATAAGTAGAATATAACTCTATAGAAGAAGTTGAAATATTCTAATAATTATAAATAAATGTTGGCACTTTTTTGGTAATTCCCCCACATTCATAAGAAACTATATAAATAACCATATAAAAATGACCTTCAAGGGATATTATTAGAGTTATATAGAAAGAAAGGTTAGTGTATTTAAATCAAAAGAGGTTTATATTATTGCCTGGCCCTGAGTGAAGCTCTATCTGACTATATGCATATGTTTAATTGTCTCCCTTGGAGAACTAGAGCTGCATTGGTAAGGGGTCCCTTTGGTCGGAATAAAGTATTGTTCCAGAGAACATGTCCTCTGAAAATAATTTTTTGCTGTATACTTCATATATATATAATATATATATGAAGTATACAATACAGCAAAAAATTACTTATCTATTAATGCTATATAATATAGCATGAATTGGATAAAAACATGTAATTAACCAAAAAGGCTGATTTATAGTTCAAGTCAATAAATTTCAAGATTTCACAGCATTGCTGAGAATATGTCCATGACTGAAAAAAATTATTCCAGAAGGGGTAAGGGGCAGGTTCGCAGGTGGGGATAGCGAGTGGCCATCAGATATGGTGGTTAGCTGCGATATAAGCAGACCCAGTCTGTCGAATAAGGTCATTCTTATACAGTTGTTTATACGGTTTGTTATGAATGTGGAGGAAATACCGAAAAGCGCCTAAATAAATGTTAAATTAAATATTTATATTTCAGTTAGTCGTGTCCTATAATTTTAAATCAATAACATATAATATAAAAATAGCTTACTGTGTTCTAGATCGAGAAGCTCGCCATCTTGAAAGAAGGAATGTTATAATTGCAATTGTACTTGCACCAGATAATACCTCTGGTCGCATTAAATCCGTCGCTTTGCTCAATACGGCCGGCATTTTAAAAAGTGCGCTGAGGTTATCTCATCGCGTTGATATATTTTCTAGCAAATTGTGAACGCTGGTTTGCTCACCGGACCTACTTCACGGAACTGTGAAGTATAAATTGAATGGCCGGGGCGTATCTCA